>JAODAL010011557.1:0-99457 GCA_025379985.1 Phyllomedusa bahiana
TTTGTCAGGAAAGATTCAATAGAAACTGTCCTTTATTCATTTAAATCACTGTCTATTCTGGGTTAGGGTATGTTCAGACAGCTAATTTGGACTCCAATTCTGGAGCTGATTCAGTGGTGAATCTGCCTCAGAAACAGCATCCAAATCTGACTACAATCCCCCTCACATTGTTTGTAATGGAAAATCCGTATCTCAGAATGCTAATTTTCTTTTGGCGCAGACTTATTTTCAGCACTGAAAAAGAATTTACATGTCAATTCTTAAGACAGATTCCGCTAAATCCTCGCCTCATATTATAGTGTATTGGGGGCTAAAAATCTGACTCTAAAATCGGCGTCAAATCCGTGTCTAAAATCTGTGCTTATTAGCGCGGACTTTAAGCTTAAATTCCAAGCTTGGGGTATTCCACACATGCTGACTTATTGCAGAATCATGGCAAAAAATATAACTTTTTTTTTTTAATGAGACAGAATAGTGTGACGCTGTTATTGTAACTACGAGTGGCTATAGGAACCTGATGGTCTAAAATACACAAAAAAAATAATATAACACAAAAAAGTGTACACACAAAAGTTTTGCTGGATTAATGATGGATTAAATAGCTACACATCTTTATACTACAGGATTCGGACACTGGGACTGTGCTCCTGAACATGTGTTTCCACTATCAATGGATGCATTAGTTGGACCATAATTTACACCAGGGGCTGGCACAAAAAGTTTATAATGGCAATATGTAGGCACGGAAGCTTTTTCTAAAAGTTTTTTCAGGAGACTAGATATAAAATTATAAACAGATATGTTAAAATTATAGTCTATAAAACCATCTCCAAACATTTTGATATTCCTGTTACCACAATTGCACATATTAGTCAGAAACGTTAGGCCCATGAGACTGTAGCTAACCTGTCTAGACGTGGCAGCAACAGGAAAATTGATGACAAATTGAAGAAATGGATAATTTGAATGGTATCCAAAGAGCCCAAAATAACTTTCAAAGAGATTAGAAGTGAACTTCAAGGTCAAGGTACATCAGTATCAGATCTCACCATCTGTCGAAGTATTTGCTAAAGTGGACTTAATGGAAGGTGTCCAAAGAGGAAACCACTGAAAGCAAATCATACAAAAACGAAATTGGAGTTTGCAAACATGCACATAGGCAAGCCGCAAAGCTTCTGGGAGAATGTACTTTGGACAGATGAGACAAAAGTGGAGATTTTTTGCAAGTCACATCTCATGAAGCATGCAGTGAAGAGAATACTGTGAAACATGGAGGAGGCTTGCTTATGTTTTGGGGTTTATTTGCTGCATCCGGCACATGGTGTCTCGAATCTGTGCAGAGTACAATAAAACCTAAAGACTATCAAGGCATTCTAGAGCTATATGTGCTACCCAGTGTCAGAAAGCTTGATCTCAGTTGCAGGTATGATGATGACCCAAAACACACAGCTTAAAACATCCACGAGTGTTTAAGAGCAAATCATTGGACTATTCTGAAGTGGCCTTCTATGAGCCCTGCTCTAAATCCTATTAGACATCTTTGGAAGAAGCTGAAACATGCTGGAGAAGTCACCTTCACAACTGAGAAAGCTGGAGCAGTTTGATCATGACAAGTGGGCCAAAATACCTGTGGGCTGGTGCAGAAATCTCATTGAAAGTTACAGAAATCATTTGCTTGCATTGATTGCCTCAAAAGGTTGTGCAGCAAAATATTAATCCTTTTTGTCCATCCAAATCCTTGTATTTGTTGGCAAGATGAAAAAATAATTATTACAAAAAAATTCTCACTAAAGCCCTCTGGTCTAAATTGATAGAATTTTGTTTTTGTAAAAAAAAAAAAAGTGTTTTATGGTTTTTTTTTTTTTTTTAAAGGGCAAAAACATTTTTAAGTTAAAATAAAACTTTTTGAAAATAGCCAGGTTCTTTCGATTGTGGAAAGGAGATGGCTGTTTAAACACTTTCACCTTAAAAGTACTTGTCTATAACCCTCTCACCTTTATCTCATTACTCACCATATGTGAATAATGAGTATGCAAACATTAAGAAGAAGAAAACCAGTGTTACCAGGTGTACACACATAATGGTATACTCGTCCACGCTCTGTATATTATAGAAGCACCGAAACAATTAATCAGTGTAAATGCTCTAATGCGTATGTTTTCATTTAGGAAAGAAAATGGTGCACTTGGTCTGTGTTTGAAGTGCACTCCCTTTGTGTAGCACATTGGGCTGTTGGGAGGTTATAGGTTAAAGTCTATTGAGGAAGTGACTATGAACAATTGTTTTAAACAATAGTAATAAACCTCAGGCTCACTGTGAAGCTACATGTATTTCAGATAGGCCATCTGCTGAATCGTGTTGTTCAGTTATCCTATAATAGTATCTGTATCATTTGATTCCACTCAACCACAGGGGACAAGTAGCTGACTAAAGTGCTGTAACCTAGTATCTTCTCATCTTTCACCATTTATACCTAGAGAATAATAGAAATGTAAAATAACATTCATGTTTTGTGGTGTTCATTATGTTGGCTTTAATTAAATGGATCACCCTAATGTTTATCCCAACTTTGTAAAGGAAGCACTTGTATTCATTGAATGAAAAAAATGGCATTAGCAGAGCCAATAAGCAGAACATGGATTTTGTAAAAATATTTACTAACCACTTTAAAAATTGGATGTTTGTAACTATCTTGCATATTTTCAGTGCAAATTCTGCTAACTTAAATAATTGTTTCAAGCCAAATATTTCAGTTGGTACAGATTTCGTCCTGGATTTATTGCAGGAGTAAAATTCGCATCATAAACTGGTGCAGATTTTTGAACATGAATTTTATTCTATACCCACAGTAGAACCAGTCCGGATAAAAATACTCTGACTTAATTTATGTTATAATTTATGCTTAATTTAAGTTCATAGTCTTGTATTAGGACACAATGCCTAGACCTGCTTAATGGTAACAGGGAGAAATCGCTTTGTTTCCCATTTTAGATTTCATTTATAATTTTGTAAGGAGTAGTTTTCTGTTAATAACGCTATTTTAGATGCTTTGCTTAAACAGTTGCATAGTATATTATATAACGTTTCTCAAAAGTAAATAAAGTATTCTAAAAGAAGTCCTGCTATCAAAATTAAGACATGGTTAATATTCATTGTGTAATACTTTGTAGAAAACCTCACTAAAAATACAACAGGTCATATAACTAATGTTCACCATAACTGTCCTTAATCGTAGCGTATGGTGATGCGGCAAAATACATATAGAAGCCAGTGAAAACACACCAAGGATTTAAAGGCATGGCATGTTAACTTGGCACTCCAGTCATTTTTAAAGCATAATGCATCAAAAAGTATCCACCTATGTTATAATAAACATACTATTATTTAATACTACACTATTATTACAGTGTTTATAGAACTATACAGTATTGTTAAAAGAAATACAATAATAGACTAAAATTTAAAGCTCTAGTAAATAGAAGATAGATCATCATTAAAATTAATTTCTGTCTAGAAATAAACGTTTTAGGATGAAAATCTAATATTCCTCATATATAACAAGACCTCATAACTACATTACTGAAAATGAAAAAGAAAAAAAGTTTTGGCTGCAAATACAAGAACATTTAGTTAGTTGTTATGGCCCATTTGGGCCTGATAATTCAGGAGTTAAGTAGTGTTGTAGTATTTTGTGTAGTATTTTATTTTTTGTTTTTTTAAGCATGGATTTAAAGACTTTTATGACACATTTTGTGAATGTTTAATAAATTAAATAATTGTTATAACAACCTTATACAGTGGTGGCCAAAAGTATTGACACACCATCAATTCTGTCAGATAATACTCAGTTTCTTCCTGAAAATGATTGCAATCACAAATTATTTGGTATTATTATCTTCATTTAATTTGCCTTCAATGGAAAACCACAAAAAGAATTGTCATAAAGCCAAAACTGGATATAATTCCACACCAAACATAAAAAAGGGGAGACAAAAGTATTGGCACTGTTGAAAAATCATGTGATGCTTCTCTAATTTGTGTAATTAACAGCACCTGTAACTTACCTGTGGCACCTAACAGGTGTTGGCAATAACTAAATCACACTTGCAGCCAGTTGACATGAATTAAAGTTGACTCAACCTCTGTCCTGTGTCCTTGTGTGTACCACATTGATTAATATATTAATTTATTTTGCTTGCAATGAAAAAACACAAAACAGAATGAGACAAAACTCAAATCATTGATCATTTCAACCAAAACTTCAAAAATGGGCCGGACAAAAGTATTGGCACCCTCAGCCTAATACTTGGTAGCACAGCCTTTAGCCAAAATAACTGCAATCAACCACTTCTGGTAACCATCAATGAGTTTCTTACAATGCTCTGCTGGAATTTTAGACCATTCTTCTTTGGCAAACTGCTCCAGGTCCCTGAGATGTGAAGGGTGCCTTCTCCAAACTGCCATTTTGAGATCTCTCCACAGGTGTTCTATGGGATTCAGGTCTGGACTCATTGCTGGCCACTTTAGAAGTCTCCAGTGCTTTCTCTCAAAACCATTTTCTAGTGCTTTTTGAAGTGTGTTTTGGGTCATTCATTGTCATGCTGGAAGACCCTGACCTATGAGGGAGGGACCAGTTTCTCACACTGGGCCCATACATTATGCTGCAAAATTTGTTGGTAGTCTTCAGAACTTCATAATGCCTGCACCACGGTCAAGCAGTCAGTGCCAGAGGGCAGGCAAGCCAACCCCAAAACATAGGGAACCTCCGCCCATGTTTGACTGTAGGGACATTGTTCTTTTCTATGAATGCTCTTTTTTTTTTTTTTTTTCTGTAAACTCTATGTTGATGCCTTTTCCCAAAAAGCTCTACTTTTTGTCTTCATCTGACCTAGAGACATTCTTCCAAACGTTTTAGGCTTCCAGGTAAAGTTTGGGCAAACTCCAGCCTGGCTTTTTTTATGTCTCGGGGTATAGAAGTGGGGGGTCTTCCGGGGTATCCTCCCATTACAGTTCCCTTTTCATTCAGTCGCAGAAGGATAGTACGGGTTTAGCACTGTTGTACCCTCGGACTGCAGGGCTGCTTGAATTCTTGAACTTGTTTGGAGTTAATCGAGGTTCTTATCCACCTATCCGCCACAATCTTGCATTGAAATCTCTCAGTCAATTTTTCTTTTCGTCACATCTAGGGAGGTTAGCCAGTTGCCATGGGCTTTAAACTTCTTGATGGACATGCGCACGGTCAGACAACAGGCAACACTCAGGTCTTTGGGGATGGAATGTAAACCTTGAGATTGCTCATGCTTTCATCACCAATTTGGAGTCTCAAGTCCTCTGACCAGTTCTTTGGTCTTCCTTTACTTTTCCTCCATGCTTCAATGTGGTACACCAAGGACCAGGACAGGAAGGTTGTGTAAACTTTTAATCCATGTTCAACTGGCTGCAAGCGTGATTTATTTATTGCAAAACACTGTTAGGTGCCACAGGTAAGTTACAGGTGCTTGTTAATTACACTAAATTAGAGAAGCATTACATTGATTTTTCTACAGTGCCATAAATTTGTCCACCCCATTTTTTTGTTTGGTGTGGTGGAGGTGTGGAATTATATCCCAATTTGGCTTTTATGACAATTCTTTTGTGTTTTCCATTGATTGACAAAATAAATGAAGAATAAACCAAGGAAATTGTGAATTGAAATCATTTCAGGAAGAAACTGAGTATTATCTGACAGAATTGCAGGGGTGCCAATACTTTTGGCCACCACTGTATAAATCTTTTTTTATAGGTCTACTTTCATGGTGTGTAATTTGTACTGTAAAATTGTAGGTTAAATTTTGTTAATGTCAACATAGCATGTTATTACATGAAATTTAAAGTTGATTTTGTTCTGATTTTGCAGGTGACAGATATTGCAGATGCCATGATTCTAAAACAACTTTTTGAAAATCTCTTTCAAAATGGAGTTGTTGTTGTAGCAACATCAAACAGACCACCAGAGGGTAAATTTATATATAGTTACTTTATACCTATATATATATAATCTTTTTTTTTTCACTAATTTGTAAATAGTAAAAGAGAAATAAGTAATAGTATTGTATTTTAAAGACAATTAGAAGATAAAATGATTTTTTTTTTATATAAATCAAATTCCTACACCACAGTCGAGTCACATTAATATCACCATTATATCCAGAGAAACCACCGTGTGCAGCACGAACAGCAGCAGGATGAGCTAGGTCCTGGTAGATTGTCACAGGTATCTGGAGCCATGCTGACTGCAGTGTATCCCACAGCTGCTTGATGGTCGTGCGTGGGGGAAGATTAATAGAGGTGGACATGATCAAGGTGGTACCACAGTTGCCTCTGTTGGTTCAAGTCTGGGAACTAGATTGCCCAGGGTGGTCAGGTCTTGATCATGCTCTTCCAACAAATGTCAGACATTTCTAGCAGTTTGACATGTCACATTTTCTTGCGTGAAGCTCCACTCACGCCCCAAGTGTAAGTAAAAATTCACTGTATGGTTTTACATGTTCTGTAATAATGGATCAGGATTAATAATCCATACCATGTGAAAGGGACTCGCAACTGATTTGAGTGGGCCCAGAAAATGGCATTAAAGCATTTCCTAGACCAACACTGCCGCCTTAAATTGTCTTCTTCCAGCAAAGGGTGCAGGGTGTTTGTTCTGTGATGTTTCTTTCCTGACACATCTATCTCTTCAATAAAGCAGAAAACATAGCTCATTGTGCCAATCCCTGTAGGTTCAATTCCCATACTACTGTATATAGGAAGCCTTTTCTCCGAATGCAGAGGTGCAGTGGTCATCCATATGCAGTAAGGTTCAATGAACTGTTTTAGACACCTTTCCTAGTAGCCTGATTTATTTTGGCAGTAAGCTGCTCCACTGTAGCGTGTTGGTCTGTCTTTGCACACCTTCACCTTTCACGTCAGTGGTATGTGGTACTCCGCAGTTTCCACTTGGCTTATTCGCAGTTATGCCATTTGTCCATCCACTATACAGTTTCACCACAGCAGCACAGTAGCAGTTAACAAACTGTAGTTTCAGAAAGATTACCTCCCTTGGCCCGAAAGATAGTAATCTTACTTTTTGCAACTCTGATAAATCGCCCCTATTACCCATGATGACTAGGTATTTGTGTGCATACAGTTTATCACACACCCTATATATCCACTAAGCCAGCTCACCACACTTTACTCCCTTCATGAGCTACACGCTGCTGACATCGAAACTAGGAAGTGGTCATTTTAATGTGACTCAACTTTGTATTTTTGCATATGTAGGAGATGTGTAATATCTGTACACAGGGGGGGGGGGGGGGAGCGGAGCATGACTGGACAGCTGAGATGGCAGCATCTAAGAGGAGCTTCCAGCACTGCTCCTGATAAAATCTGTAGTTGGAGCAGGCATAGGATTACTAACTCTCAGTGGACAAAAAGCGAGGCTGTTTCTCATACTCTCACTGGCGTATTATGCGTCACTTTCCAGACCTGTGGTGACGTGACTCGCGCAACAAGGAGCCGCACAGGAAGGTGGAGAGTTGGAGCTGAACAAGAAGCCAAGGTCTGGGACGGCGTGGCTCTGCAAGAACAGCAGGGACAGCAAGCAGAAGCTAGGTACCGCATGGGACACTGGCTTAAATTCCGCCCACATTTTGCCCACAACCTTCCACATCTTCCTCGGCACAGAGTCTCCAAGTAAGCAACAGCAGGCAGGATGATGGAGATATACAAGCAGTCGCTGTGACATGACAAGCAAAAGAGCACAGGATGAGAAAGTGACGAGCAGCATGCATTAAAGGAGCCTGGACTAAAACAAGATACAAGGTCAATCCTAGGGTTTCAAGCGAAAGGCAAAGATACAGAGTAGGCCTACGCTGAGGGATGTGCTCAGCTGTTCAACCACAATGCCATAATGCCTTTATCCACCCTGACTACACAAGTTGAGTGGTCTTAATAAGGGATATCAACATCCTGCGGCTGATATGCAGAGATATGCTGAGCGGGTTCAAAGCTGCTGAAACCAGAATCTGTGATTTGGAGGATCAATTCACTCCTATGCAGCGTGGACTGGGCGCGCTGAAGCTCGCCATTTCAGGTTGATCAAGGCACTACTCGCCACGAAGGATTGATCTGGAGAATCGCTCCCGCAGAAAACAATGTTGGCATTGTGGGAGTGCCGAATAAAAAGCGGGTTCCAACCGATCAGAGTTCTTTGAAGACCTGGCTCACTAATGATCTTTGGAAAGGACTCTTTACTTCTCTGTTTGCATTTGAGAGGGCGAACATGGGTCCCATGTGCCGCTATTAACTCAGGAGGGCCCCGCCTAGATCAAGTGCTGGTTAAGCTGCTGCACTTTAAAGATAGAGTACACTATACTGCGCAAAGCGCGCCACTTAGCAGGACGTCATGGAGGACGATGTCGGATCTCCTTCTATCTGGATTTCTCTACAAGAGGTTAAAAAAGAAAGTGCGCAGTTCCAGGATTCGTCAAGAGGCGGGCTCCGGGCGCGTCGGGTGCAATAAGCTATGCTATTCACAGCCAGACTCCGAGTGGACGGGGCGTTAAACTCGACGCATTCTTTTCGAAACTCATAGAGACGCTATGCAGTGGATTGACCAGAATGAATCCTCCTCAAAGCGGCCAGCTTCACATAGGATTCCGGGGAGAGATAAGTGATCACCACTGTACCTTTTCTTCACATCCCCTCTCTGATTTCCATTGCTTTATTTTTTTCGTCCTTGCTCAAACCCGGTTCTAATGTTTCATATTAAAATACATTTTTAGGAGCAGGGCGGCGGTTGGAAGAAAGAACTGTTAGTCTTGTTATATGCACGGTTTAACTGTTGCCTCACTGCCGGTAGTATCGGAGCGACTTGAGCAATTTTTAGGGCTGTTTACAATTTTCCCACATTTTTAATTTCTTGTATTTTGTAATATCGTTACAATTGTTGGTTTACATGTTTATCTCTGAGGAGAGGGGGGAGGGGTTTATCTATTCCCAGAATGCTTTTGCTTACTTTGTGAGGCGGGTTTTTGGGACGGTTCATCCATTAATCTTTGACAGTTAAAGTTACTGGTACTAATGAACACAGGATGTTAGATGGCGGGTTTGTGGCTGGGTTAGAGTTTGCTAGGGTGGGGGAGATTCATGAGGTGGGTGTTGGGGGGGTGTGAGGTGCTCCATCCCTCGCGACCATCGTACTAGGGGACTCGAGTGGACCCACTGCATCCGATAGTGTATAGTCCATGCGATGTTTAAATTTTCCTTTCCCTATATCAGCCACGAGCTATATTGGTTTATTCAAGAGACACATATGGCTTTGTCCGTTACAGTAAAAATGGCTTCAAACGGCGCATGGGTTGGGTTGGTAGGAGTCATTGTTTACACAGTAATTATTAAAGGGGGGAGGTCAGGTATTATCATCCATAAATCCATTTCACTTTTGAATGTCTGGCTATTGAGAGAGAGGGGCCGGATGGTGATATATATGTGTATACTTGTAAAATAATATGACTTGACACTTTTTGTTTTGGTAAACATTTATATACCTCCACCCTATATTGCAGTTACCTTTAAAGCAGTGCCTTAACTTTGTGGTATGGTTATATCCTGAATGTACCAGTTCCTTATTATGGGGCGATTTTCAATACTGTGTGTGGACCCAAATTCTGGATAAATTCATCTAGCAAATAATGTACTACTACCCTCAGCATTGATCGCCGTTTGGGTACACAATGTTTGGACCGAGTGTGGAAATAGTAGACCATACTGGCGTGCTAAACACATATTGAGTTTCAACTATTCCTGTTTTCTAAGTACGTATAACCATTGTCTAGAATAGACTATGCATTTGGGTAATACAGCAGGCTCTGTCAAATGGTTACTAAACTGAGTATCTTAACGCTCCATTTCTGTTCATTCGCAATTGCTGATCAGATTAAAATTCCTGATTTATCAGAGGAAATATTGAGGCGGTGCAGACTTTATTGCTCTCTGGCTGCCCCGCTAATGGATACAGTTAAATTGGCGTCAGATTTCGAGGAATTATTTTCAGAGAATATGGACCTCAGCTCAGCTCAGTCCACAGTGTGGGGACACTAGATAGGCGTACCATTTAAGAGGGGGGCCTCCTCGACACGGAGATAGCACTTTGTGAGAGAGTTTAACGGGGGCCGGCGTAGAAAAAAAAACTATCCGTGAGCAAGTCAATGCTGCTGAGAATCGGATTCATTTTGACTTACGCACTGCAACAAAGCCGGGGAGGAGAGATAGTCGCGCGTAGAGTTAAGGCGCACGGATACGCTGAACACATATTTCTATTGGAATCTGCGGAAAATAAACGATTTTTTATAAAAAAAGCAAACTTATTTTGCGTGATTGAAGGGGATCAGAGCGGGCCGTACTTAGCCGACTAGTCATTAATTCCCAGAGGGGCTCCGTTTCTATACCAGCTCTGAGACACGCCCTCTGGGCGCCTTAATGACAGAACCTATGGATGTTTTGGAATATTAGGGGATTTTTCATAAACATTTATAACATAAAGACTTGAGGTTCTCCACATTCTCAGATCCAACATTACATTTTACGGGGATAGTGCATCTTCCCATGTTAAGTTGCAACAGAACAGCGAGAGGCATTGGATGAGCCTCCTACGTGTTGTGGAAACTGCAGGGGGATGCAGTTAAGACTTTGGGCGAGATTAAAATTAAGTCCCCAGGGTTGGATGGATTGCCTTACAGAGGTATTTTCTCAGCAGTATGGGGAAGGTGTTGTTTACCTAATTGTTGGTTGGTTTTTCACGGATGCAGAGACACAGGGCAGGTTGCACTGCTTCAATGCAAGACCAGGCAGGAGTAATAATAGTGTTATTAAAACCTGATAAAGAGTTACCATTGCTCCCGCGAGTCATACAGGCTCCTTTTCTGTAAATACCAGTGGTTACCAAAAATACTAGCTAAGGCATTTGCGAACAGACTTAATGCGGTGGTATTCAGACTCGTGCCTTCCTGATCCTGGCAGGTTTTAATACCAACTGAGGGATTCGTCAATAATTTACCGGAGACTGCGTACCTGAACCTGCAGCTTCACTGTGATAACGCTGGGGCTAGGTCCAATCTGTTCTTTAGAGTGCTGCTAAGGCCTTTGATAGTTGTGGAGTGGGAATTTCTTCCTTGGGCGGTTTTTACATTAAAATTGGGGTTTGGCGCCCAAAAACTTTATATCCTGGATTAAGTTGTTTTCTATTCTTGATTCCTAAGGCTAACAGGTGCAGTCTATCTAATATACAATCGAGACGTTTGATTTGCAGTAAGGGGAACAAGACAGAGGATCGCCCTTTGTCTCCTTTGCTATTTGCCCTGCAATGAGCCAGTTAGCGTAGCTCAGTTAGAGCAAACGCCCATAATTGAAGGCTTTAGGGCGTGCGGAGGCATGGAGGACAAATAGCCTTAATTCGCTGATGATATCCTCCTTTTTTTGGCTAATAATGGCGCTCATTGCCTGAGGCAATTACTCGACATTTAAAAGCTATGGGCCCTACTCTGGAGTTGACAATTTAGCATTGGGGAATTTCTGTCATTATGCCAGTGGACTGCCCATGGGTCACATTTATAATCCTCCCCGGAGAGATACCACTTCTTTAAAGGGGGTGTCCCATTCTTTGTCAGATAATGGGTTATTACAATATTTCTGTAATTTACTGGGAATTTGGCGCGGTTGAATCTGATCCATTGGTGTTAATTAAATTTAAAAAATAAATTGGGATCGTCTGGCGTAAATTACCATTATCGATAGCGGGATGATCAAATCTGGTTAAATGATTTGGATGACCCAGATAGTTGTTTTTTTTTTTTCTTGTAGCACAACCCATCCTAATAACTCTCCAAATCTGGCTCCCCCAGATGATTCATTTTTTATAAATCTATGCTATTTTTCAGAGCCCTTATCTGGGGCAGGACAACATGCCCGGATTAACAGCTAGAAGGAAACTCTGCAAATTAGGCAAAGGACTCGAGGGAGGGTTGGCAATTCATAGAATCAGCAGTTAATTTCTTGAGCACAACTGCAATATATGAGAGATTGGGTTGGGGAGGGGATAAGGATTTAAAACTTGAACTATAACGCCACTATTATTAATTCTCCCAATCTTTATGGTAAACTGGAGGCAAAAACTTTTTTTAGTGCAGACGCTCCAAAAAGTGTTCACAAAATTTAGTATATGATGCATAAACTGTGGTGAAAATTCAGGTGGGATTTTGGGATTCAGGGGCTGCACATCATATACCGGATTTGGAACACCCCTGGGTTGTACGAAACTTTTTGTGATTCAGGGATTTAAGTCATAGTGCATCTACGGGGCCTTCAATTATGTCTCTCAACTGCTTACAGATCAGCGGTGGTGCTTTAAAAGTTCTTCAGCCATTGGCAAATGGAATTTTGGCGATTACCGCATAAAGTATACAAATACTACCAGACTTAGGTAAGCTTATAATGCAGAAAAATCAGACACAATTTCAATATTATGCCTCAAATTTACTCCGCTAGATAGGTCACGAAAATCAAAACATACGAAGGGAGGGATGATATCACTTTATATTAAACTTTTATTAGCAAAATTTTTTTCTAGAAACCCAATAGATTTAACGTAGTACCCAGGTGGATAGAAGATATTTCGACCCTATAGAGACCTAATTTATTTGGAGAGGAGACGATACTGGAGACCATACCTATTAGATTTCCCAGTGAGTGAACAGCATAGGAATCTCTCAATTTTTCTTATACATCGAGTTTACAGGAATCACTCTTATTTTACATTATAAATTGAGAATTCGGGCCTCTCTCTGTAGTAATAGGTGTCATGTGCACCGGCGCTCTCTGATGCATATGTTCTGGCAGTTTGCCCTTAAACCTGACGCGATATTGGCATGTCTTTTTACTTGTCAATTGATTCCAGGTATTTTTCAAATTACAGTGGGATGATTCGTTGTTTGTTATTTTGGGATATGTGGAGACGTAACGGTTAAGAGGCTTGAGGAAAACGCAATATCTAGACTTGTTTTTATGGGAGGAATTTAATAGCGACAAAGTTTGGCCTAGGATGGCAGAACCCTCCGTTCAGCACTGGAGTTTGGTAATAAGTGAATTAGCTGTTTGCCTCTGGGAGAGGGGTGTATTATAAGAGAGGAGCCAAACTTAAGTATATAAAATATAGGGCCTACAATGGCTGGATTAATTACTGGCTTGCTGCACGAAACTTAGTTAGCTCACAAAGCGGTTGGTGGGGATCTCGGTGTAGAAGGTTCCTGGGGACAGTGTCTATGGCCCACGTTGTGATGGATGGAGGCCGTGCCGACAGCACGGTACATTTTTTATTGTGACAAGTTCTGAAATGTTATTAATATTGATTGCATTGTGATTGTAATGGATAGTGAGATTTACTGCTGAATTGGAGACGGAATTTGGTGAGGTTGGCTTGGTTGTGTTTTGGGGATAAAAAGGTGAAATTTGGTGCTTACAAATGAACATATACCTGTAACTCTGTTTTGTACATTACTTTATATCTGACCATTAAAAAGTTTATGGTTAAAAAAAAAAAATATATATATATCTGTACACAGGGGTTGTCTCATTACAAGGATTGCTTTTTATGTTAACCCCTTACCGCCGGAGCCAGTTTTGGCCTCTCTGACAGAGCCCCATTTTTTAAATCTGCCCATGTATCAATTTATGTGAGCAATAACTTTTATGACACTTTAACCTAACATGTGGATTCACAGGATTTGTTTATCGTGACAACTGATGTGGGGACTGTTCTGAAACGGGGCTTTACGCCTCTTTTCTTCGGGCCTGATTCTGCGCTCACTAGCCCGGAATCGCACTGATCGGCATCGCAAAGGGGTGCGATGTTAAGGCGCAAGCGTTCGCCACTTTCACGCTGAACCAGCATGAAGGGGCGGGCACATGCGGCGCGGTGTTGCGGCCCAAGATGGTCAGGCGTTACGCGGGCGGGACACGGCGCGTTTGCGCGAAAACTCGAGGATATGTAAGTTCGTGAGTCGGCAAAGTTACGGAGCTATTGCAGCGTGTGTGGGCAACCTACCGAACAGTCAGACTAGTTTATTTTGTCTAAATGATCAGGACGGACGGCAAAGTGAAGCTGAGAACGATATGCGAGGAAAACATAGAAGATCGCAAACTGAAATCCGGCGCTTCAACTCCGTTGCTCGGTCATGGAGTATGATTCCGAAAAAACAATACCTTTATAAAGGCTGTAAAACATTCTCAGAAAAAGAGCTCAAACCTCAAAATAAAAAAATACATTAAAAAATCACTTTCCAAAAAACTAGAACGACGGCATATCAAGAATTAGGATATTGGAAAAATTGCCGGGAAATACAGTAATTCAAATGCGGAAAGCACTATCTCATGGTCGGCTAGGAAACCGGCCCATCAGAATAGGCAAGCGGACAGTGAACCATTTTAAAAACTATGGAGAATAACCTATTGACAATCCATCACAAGGCGGGGACAGTTCAAAATACAGTAAAAATGCAGACAATAGGAGCTGATCCGATTGAGCTAGCGGGGGCTTGGCTATCCTAGCCAATCTCTTAGGGAGCGCAAGCTTACTTCTCACATTGTTGTATATGGAGAGTATCGGCCGGCAATGCAATTCTCGGCGCTCAGCGCCGTAGCTCGGCATGAAGTATGAATTAACAAAAAACTCATTTTATTACGTGTAAAAACATTATCAGATAAGCGCTGAATACTTCTCTAAAATTAAATCAGTTAAATCTCCCTCTTAAACAACGCGTTTGTCGGGCCGGACGACTGGCGCTACATAAGGAATTTGCAATATAGAGAATTGCGGGAAAATCACAGTAATTCAAATTGTTTATACGCTCTTCTGATTGTTCGGCATTTAAACCAGCCAATCTGAATAGGGAAAGCCGACTGTGGCCCATTATATCTGATGGAAGAGTATTGACCCAATCAGGAATAGGAGCGACAGGGACACATTTACTATGGGAGAAATATTGGACACATTCATTATATACAACAGGGGGGACAGTTCAAAATACAGTACAAAATGCAGAAAAGAGCTGTATTGTGTTGAGCTAGCGGGGGCTCGTCCAGCTTAGCAATTCGAGCTCGATGCTACTTTCTCATACAGTGTTCCTTGGGGAAAAGATAATTACGAGCAAGCTCTGTGGATTGGACTAACTTTAAAAGAGGCAGCGGTTATTTGGACTAATGGGAGGAGATGACGAGCGTACGCTCTTTTGGGTTTTCTAATGCAATCGGGTGGAATACAACAGCGACATGGCGCAAATCAACTATGATATGACCTTACAGAAGTTGTACCGATGTGTATATAAAATGTACAAATAAATATTACAGTAAAGAGAAAAAATATTATTCAAATTAAAATCAGGTTTATTTCTTTTTGTTTACACCCACAGAATATTGATCCGTGGCTAACAGAAAATAAAGAAATAAACCATGATTTTATTGGAAGCTTTCATATTTTTTTTTCCATTCACCCATTATCATGGATCATTTTTCATATACACATAGGGACAACTATGTTATCTTATCAATTTAGATTTTCGGCATGTACTGTTGTATTCCAGATTGCATTAGAAAACCCCATAGGAGCGTCGCTCGCTCTCCCCCGAATGGTCCAAATCAACCACGCCTATTTAGGTAGCCAGCTCACAGAGCTCGCTCGGAATTTCTTTTCCCACACTATAGAAAGCTTATGAGAAAGGTAGCTCGCGCGCTCCTGGATTGGCTAAGCTGGACGAGCCCAGCTAGCTCAACCCAATCAAGCTTTCTTCTGACATTTTTTACTGTTATTTTGAAGATTGTCACCGCCTCTTGATTCTGATTGGTCAATAGTTCTCCATAGGTTTTAATGGTTCATGTCGCTACTATATGATTGGCCGGTCTTATGTACGACCAATGAGTACATTGCTTTCAGATTTTGAATTACGGATATTTCCCGGCAATTTCCAATATATTAATTCTTGTATAAGAGCCGTTCTAGGATTTTCTTTATGTGATTTTTTTTAATTATTTTTTATTATTTTTGAGGTTTGACTCATTTTCTGAGAATGTTTTCACGCCTTTCATAAAGGCGCATTTTTGAATCATACTCGCACGCGACATTCTTTAATGATTGTCTAGCTGTTTTCCAGCTGTCTTGAATCGGACACAGCACTCTTACGGCCGCAAAGCACCCGCACTCATGGCCTCATTATCCCGCACTGCGCCTCCACACACTTCGGTGGAGGCGCGGCGGACTTTTACTCACGCATGTTTTCGAGGCGCACTCCTCCCGGCCATGCGAATCTTAGGGGCAGTCCCGCACTGTGCACATGTCCCTCACCGCACTGTGCCTCAAACAACTGGCGGAGGCGCGGAGATTTACATTAATATGTTTTATGGCGCGCCCCCCAGACGCCGACATGATATATAATCGGGCACAACATTTCGCTGGAAAATGCCGGAAAGGTGCGCCGCGACGTGAGCTGAGGACGAGAATACAAAGTCGCCGTATTAGTGCTTTAAGATAGTAAGAATTTTTTGGTACACAAAAGTCTATTTTTTTATTTGTGAAAAAGTATTTATAAGAGTATCGTGACAAAATTATGAATATATTTACACATTTCAAGCTTCAAAGATTTCTGCGTGTTAAGCGTAGATCTAGGAGAGATAGAGAGTTATTCCCACTTCAGAAATAGCTTATAACCTAGCATCTACCATATGTCACTCTGTAGGTCGGCATCTTTTTTTTAACCATGTCTGTTTTATTTATGACTATTAGGGGGTTAGAAATTTTAGTAGTGTAAATTTTCCCATTTTCTAAGGAAAATTTGCAATATACATTTTTTTCAGGGACCAGTCCGAGTTCTACGTGAATTTTGAGTGGCTTATTTGGTACCCCCAATAAATGACCCTACATATAACAAACTACACCCCTTTAAAGTATTCAATAACAGCATTTAGGAAGTTTATTAGCCCTTAGTGTTTCAAATGAATTAAAGCAAAAGTGGAGGTAGAAAATTTAAAATTTCACATTTTTGCAGATTTTAAATTATTCAGCCATTATGCACAAGAACTCAGTAGATGTGAATCTGGGAAATGCAACTTAATATGTTTCACCAGATTTGCTGTTTTCAGAGATCATCAATATGTTGGCCCTAGTGCGCTATTTGGCGAAGACCACAAGCCCTCAGATGATAGGAGGTGCAACTACCGGACTCTGTGAGGTTCATTATTTCAATTACCAAATTTTATTTAGGCGCCATTTCAGGTTTTTCTTTTTTATTTTTTTGTGGGTGGACACCTAGGGGCGTACAACTTAATAAAAACTCTCCTTAAAAGAACCCATATTGGAGACTACACGCTTGTAAGGAATATATCAGGTGTGTAGTGAGTATATTACCCCCACAGCGTGTTTCACAAAAAATTTTCACGTATAGGCTGGAAAATAATTTTTTTTTTCCAAACAATCTGCAATTTTAGTGAAAAATGTTAGATTTTTTTTTACTAAGGATTCCTGTATAAAAAAGCATTGCAAATTTTATTAAGCATTTATCTTTCAAGTTCGGCAATACCATACATGTGGGTTGTAAACTGCTGTTTGGCGGCATGGAAATGTGGCGTACAAGGGAGGGAGTGCTATTTTGCTTTCTGGAAACGCAGATTCGGTGGGTCACTGTCGCATTTGCAAAGCCCACAAAGTTCCAGAAAAGGTTAAAACCTTCCAGAAGTCGCCGACCCATTTCTAGAATTCCAACACCCTCATAGAATCTAATCTAGGGGTGCATTTTAGGTGTACAGGTGGTCCTAGTATTTTTTACGTATTGGGCTTTGAAATGGGCCGGGATAAAATGCGAAGACAGTTCCACACATTGTTAGAGTTTGGGCTTCTTTTTTACAAGTGTTCAGCCAATTCGGGATAGAAGTGGACAGGAAAAACTTTAATGTGGTTGGGGGTCGGTACAAATGCATAAAGATATAAATTTTTTATAGGTTTTTTTATGTTTTATTATTTTACACCAATAGAATTAGTATTATATAGATAATTGCGTTATTTTTTTAGGTCGTATTCTGACAGCCATAACTTTTTTTATTTTTCTGTGCCGTGAAGCTGTTTATTGGGCTTGTTTTTTGGGGTTGACTACTTGACGTTGTTATTTGTACTATTATGGGAGTGCATTATGACGCTTTGATCACTTTTTATTCAGTTTTTGTGAGTGCATTTTGAACAAAATTGCCCCAAATAAGGGGGGGGGGAATTTCACGCGTAGTGGTTATTTTTTTTTGTACTGCGGTCATCCGTGTGGTATGATGACATGCTAGTTTTACTCAGCAGGTCGATACGATTACAAAGCGATACCCAATTTGTATTTTTTTTATTGGTTTTACTGCTTTTACAACAATAAAAACACTTTTTTCCAAAAAGGAAAACCAGTTTTGTATCGCCATTGTCTGAGCCATTACTTTTTATTTTTACGGTTTCTGGGCTGTGATTAGGGTCTTGTTGTTGCTGATTAGTTGACGTTTTTATTGGTATCACATTTTTAGGCGGGAAACCAAACTTTTTGATACAGTGTTATGTCCATTTTTGGAAAAGGAAGGGTTGAAGAAAATACCGCAATGCCTAGTAGTGTATTTTAATTTTTTAACCAGCGCTCATCGCGGTAGGTATCCGTGGACAATGTTTGATTTAATCTCTGGTCGAGAATACGATTACAGCGATAACCCAAATAATTTATTTGATTTTCTCTTTATTTTGAACGCACTTTAAAAACAGAAAAAAAGTGTTTATGTGTAACACAAAATTATTTATGCATCGCTATGTCTTTCTGAGAAGCCCCTAACTTTTTTATTTTTCACTGTATAGAGAGCTGTTTATAAATACACTTTTTTTTTTTTGCCAGACTGACAATGGACGTTTTAATTGGTACAACTTTGGAGTTTATTAGAGTTTTTGATCGATTTTATATTCCATTTTATGTGTGCGGGATGAACAAAAATAACGACAATTTCTGTGACTGTTTTTTATTACTTTTTTTTACGTGTGTCTCCTTGCGGGTAAATTTAATGTGAGATTTATAGCTGACAGGTCGTTCACGCAAGCGTCCAATACCAATATTGGGTACTTTATTTTTTATTTTTTTGAGGGCGATTGGCGTCTTGTTAAAGGGCGAAATGGGCGGTCTGAATGTGTTTCTATTTATTTTTTAGTGTTTGTGTTTTACTTTTTTTTTAACCTTTAACCACTTTATTTTTACATTGTTTTACACTTTTTTACACTTTTTATTTTATCTTTTATTTACTTCTAACAGCAATAATCAGGATTTGCTGTTATGAAGGCTAGGCCAAGTACAAAGTAATACTACTGTATACTGGTCGCTTCATGACAATACACTGTCTCACATGCACCACAATACCATTGCGGGGGCAATACGGTGATGTCATAGATGACCCCAGGATGTGCCGTGTTCATTCCGGGACCATCAGACTGCGAGATCGCGCCGACACTACAGTGCGGCTGACGACAGGTAGCAGGCTGAGGCAGCTCCCTCCTCCTGCCTGTAGGCTTCATTATGCTACCATGACAGGTTGCGGTAATGAAGCGTTAATCAACCCGACGTGGCCGGAGCTCACTTTAGCGCTAGGGTCCCCATTGTCTCGATCATGCGCGGGGGTCTCGCCCCGCAAGCCCGCGCATCGCCAGGCATGTATGCATACGTACATTTTGCCGGGAATGTGAAGTGACTTCCCGCTCAGGCGAGTATTGCCATACACGCCTTTGTCAGGAAGGGGTTTAAAGATCTTGCATAAACAAAGTAACTTGCGAATATGTGTACATTAAACGTATCCTACCTTTTCTATGATATCCCATCTTGTATGGGCTGCATTCATGATCTCAGGTCAACATATAGCATACAAGACCTGATTCAATCCTCTGATAGGTGAAAGTGCTAGGTGCTCATAGCTAAAGGAACTGGCTTTCTCTGCAGTCCTCAGTTAGAAGCCAGTAAACACGACCCTGGAATTCAAAGTGAAACCAAAGGGAAAAACAGGACTGAGCGTAAGGATGAATCAACGTAGTGAGACAACCCCTGTAAATCAAAATTAATAAATGACAGGTTATCCTGAATATTTTAACACAAAATTGTATATCAGTCTTCTTGGTGAAAACACATTGGGCCCGGATTTTATACAAACTGTTTACAGTAAGACATTCTTAGTTGCCATGGCAAACCAATCTCAAAGCTCAGCTTTTATTTTTGAAACAGCTGTGGAGAAATGAAAGCTAAGCCCTGATTGGTTGCTATGGGCAACTAAGACAGTCTTACTGTTAGACAGTTTTGATAAATTAGGCCCATTGTCTACAGGTCAGACAGCATGTTTGAAGGGAGAGCTTCTCTTTACCCCTTAGAAGTTGTAACCATCTTTGAATTTTTGGCTTTCATTTTTGACTCCTCACCTTCCAAGAGTCATACCTTTTTATTTTGTCATTTACATAGTCGTATAAGGGCTTGTTTTTTGTGGGACAAGAGGTACTTTTTAATGGCACTATTGACCATAATATATATTGTACTGTGAAACACAAAATAGTACTAAGTGGGGTGTAACATGAAAACAACACAATTGCGCTATTCTTTTATTTTAATAGATTTTACTTTTACAAATGCGGGCAATGGCAATTATTTGTAACTGTTTAATTTTTTTTATACTTTATTTGTAAAATGGCAATAGGAGGGTGATTTGAACTTTTTAATATTTATTTTTAAATGTTTTTTTCTTTACTTTAACAACGAGTCTTCCTAGGGTACTTGACTACTAGGGGGTCCAATTGCTTGTCCAATACATGGCAGCACTATTATATTGCCATATACAGGCTTTTCATTCATTCATTCATTCATTCATTCATTACCTATTATGGTAGAATGTAATAGATGTACCAACATGTCAGCTACGGACAGCTGTATGAGGCCTCCGGCTGTCATGGCAACTGATCAGGGGGAGTGACGGTGCGCAGTCCTCATTTATTTAGATGTTGCAGCCGCTAAAATGCTGAACAGAATAAGAAAGATATACATTCAGTATCGTTCTAGTTGTACCTACCCCCAGAATAAAGCTAACATATCACTTATACCACACATTGAACAGCTCCCTCCCAAAATATAAATAATTTTTGGAATTGCTGGGTTTTTCCCTTTTCTCTCACCCCCCTGTACCCACTGATAAAATAAGCCCTCAAACAATTTACTATTCATCAAAATTGGAATCTTTGTGTTCATTATAAGCCAACATTCACTGGCATATTTGAATTTTCAGCCAAAAAATATAATGAGTGAGAGTCTCTAGTGTGGATTTTTAAGTTTCTCAGTCCCTTAGCAATGGTACTAATGTTGAAGATATAAACACTCTGTCTCCTGTGACAGTATTTGGCTACCATCGTTTAGAAAACATACTTAAGAGAGCAAGTTACCATGTAGTGAACCCTGATCCTTCATAATGTTCATTAAACAATAGGATTTGCATAGGTGCTGTATGAAAACACCACAGATTTTAAGTTTTTTCCCCTTTTTTATTCTTCCAGTTCTTAAAGAAAAGCTTTAAAAACCTTGCAGATAAGATATGCTTGATAGTTGGAGATTGGAGGAGAATGGTGTACTTCATTACCTTTCTAATTAGCATCATATTTAAATGATAGTTAAAGGAAAAAAATCTCCTCTTAAGATTAATCAATACAGTCTTTTTGCTTAAGTGTCATAGAGTAACTGTGGTCTCTCATACTGAAAAACTGAATAAATTATGTGGGTAGTAGATTTTTTTCATAGATTAGAAGTTACTTTGGATTCTGTTTTAATATAATTCACATTAAAAAGGGGCTCTGCTTTGAACTATGCTACCTGTGCTTTGAAAAGGGTCCACTCAACGTATTTAGGTGATGCACAATTTGTGCTCTGCTGGGACCACCAGTGATTAATCATTGTTATACACAAAGGACTATTAGGGTGCATATTTAAAAAATAGTCTTGGAAGAAGTCACCTAACAACACCCCCATCTATCTTAGACTGGCCATAGCACATTTCATATTGGATATTAAACACCAACAATAAAGAGTTAAAATTTATTTATATGGAAAACTTACAAATATTCTTTATTGAACAACACTTTAAAACCACACATTAGGTCACAAGATTAGTCCAATACAAGTCACAGCT
The DNA here is from genome assembly GCA_025379985.1 of Phyllomedusa bahiana. NCBI lineage: Eukaryota > Metazoa > Chordata > Amphibia > Anura > Hylidae > Phyllomedusa > Phyllomedusa bahiana. The sequence goes on from JAODAL010011557.1 coordinate 22,276, forward strand.
TGCTGGTGCCAGATGGTCATGTGTACTATATATACAACCTCAATTCCCAAAAAGTTGGGACACTAAACAAATGTGAATTTAAAAACTGAATGCAGATGATTGTGGAGGTGGCCAAGATCTAATATTATATTCAGAAATAGAACACAAACACTGATCAAAAGTTTATACTGTGAGAGAATGTATGAATTTTTAAGTGCAAGAAAATATATTGTTTCAACATTCATGCATAGTATATCGTAAAACAAATCAAAAAATGTTGCGGACCAAGCCGCTTTTTACCACTGGTGGCATCCCCACCTTCTTCTTACATCAGGTAAACAGACGTCTGGGGACAGAAGGAGACAAGTTTCTCAAGTTTAGAAATCGGAATGCTCTCTCCCAATTCATGTCTAACAACAGGCTCTAACACATGTTCACATCTTCATTGGCAACAGTCTTTTGTCGCTGACCAGTTTCCTCTTTATGTTGCGGGGCAAATGTTACTCTATGGACGTTGTTCCACACGGTCTTATTCAAGCGTAATTGAGGGAAGGATCCTAGCCCGCTAATCGGTCTTGAATAAGGGGGCGGGGGGGGAGCTGACAGCCGGCCCCATAGACAAGTGCATTATTTACGGTGTGACGCGCCGTAAATAATGTTCATGTCACTTTCTCTCCCCGCGGAGGATTCAGCCGCGCGGGAGGAGCGGACGGATTTCCATAGTTTCTCTATGAGGAACTGGGGTTACCGTATTAATGAGGGAAGGTTTGGAGCCGTACTTGCAGCGCCAAATCCGAGCGCGCCAGTACGGCTACAATCCCGCGGCCAAATAGCCGTGTGAACATGGGCCTATAGGTTGAATAGATCTGGACTGCAGGCTGGCCCATTTCAGTACCCGGTACTTCTCCTACGTCGCCATGATGTTCGTGATTGCTGCAGAATGTGGGTTTGGGCATTATCTAGTTGGAAAATGCTGGGGTCTTCCCTGAAAGACGCCAACAAAAAAAAAAAAAAAGTATGCCAAAGGCTAACAAACAAAGTGGAGCTCACCCGTAGTTGTATGGATAAGTTGCAGGTCTTCTTTTCTAGGTACGTCCTCAGTTTGCGGGCTGCACGGATCCATAATCCGACCAAGACAGCAAAAACAAGTGCCAAAAGCAAGCAAAAATTAATTTTGCACGGAATCCCAGCTATGCAAAAGGACGTAATAAACTTTAATGTGAGACAAATGCACTCATGTACAGGGGTAGGTGATAAGGTGAAAAACGCTACACACAGGTAGGCACGAGTTTAGGGCGTGCCCAGCATCGCCCTTGTTTCAGGCCCACAAGTTAACATATACACCATAAATACCTTTTTAGCGTATGTCCTTTTACTTCTGTAATGGCCAGGTAGGTGGGCGGAGGCACTTGGTGCGGAATATGCTGGGATTCGTGCCAAAAATTATTTTTGCTTGCTTTTGCCATCTGCTCTTCCCTGAAAGATGTGACGTCCTAGATGGGAGCATATGTTGTTCTAGAACCTGAACATAGCTCTCTGCCTTAATGGTGCCCTTTACAGACATGCAAGCATGCCCATTCCACAAAGCAGTCATGCAACCCAATTCCATCAGTGAGCTGGAGTTCTGAAGGAGCGTGATAAATCAACTTGGGTGGTACATTGGTCACTATTCTGGTCGGATGGCATGGCGGCTACCACTGTTCCATAAAGAACTTCAAATAGTGGACTAATCTGTCAACAGATAAAACTGCAGATTTCCATTTTGCCACACTCCATTTTAAACTGAACCCCTGGTCCAGTGCAAAACGGCTGCTGAGCTTGTGGAGCATTGCTTAGAAATGGCTCCTCTTTGCACGTTGTAGAGTTTCAGTTGGCAAACGGCGGAGGTACAGGTGGATTGTGTTCCACAGACAATGCTTTATGGAAGTATTCCTGAGCCCATTATGTTATTTCCTTTGACAGTGGCCATTCCTGTTTGAGGTGCGTGACGTTTAAGGGCCCGGGAGGGATCTCGAGCTTACCAGTAGAGTTCATCTACAGGCTTGACACCTTACGCACAGCGATTGTTCGCCGATTCTTTTCTGAAGAAATCTTTTGATGATGGTTATGTATGGTTGATGATGATAACTTTAATGTCCTTGCTATTTTACGGCACGCGCGGTAACACCATCCTGCGGTACTGCTGCACTATCTTTCTGTGCATCACAATGGTGGAATTGGTTGATCCTTTACCATCTTGGCTTCAGATAGCACATTGAACACTCTGGTAGTTCTTTTGTATACCCAATTCATGTTGTCAATCACCTAATTAGTGTTGGATTGTCTTCCACGTGCTTCATGATATGCTCATTGTCATGTATCCAGACTTATTGTCACTTGTCCCAAACGCTTTTTGGGACATTTGTAGACACTGTGAAATTTGAAATCAACATATTTTGCCTTTAAAACTGTTACTATTTTACTCAGATTAAACTTTTGATCTGTGTGACGTGTGTTCTATTCTGAATAATAAATATTAGATTTGGCACCTCTCCACATCGTCTGCTATTCAGTTTTTATTCACATTTTTGTTTAGTTGTCCCAACCTAAGAGACCTGCTCCCCAACCCCCATGCCAGCACCGGTTCAACTCTTACTTTTTTGAAAATTGAGGTCGGTACCTTATAACCTGATTCTTAATAATTACGTTATATACAGATCAACTAAAATGTTGTAAATGTTGTGGGATGTGTTAAATGTGGTGTGTGGTGTGATGTGTGGTGTGTATATATATATATATAAAAATTATTATATATTAATATATATTTATATATATACATTTTTATATACTTATTAATAATAATATAGAACTCACAATAAAGGCATAATTGCACATATTAAGGACTGTTAACAGCACTATACAATGGTCAACGTTAATAATTTGTATGTATCTTGTAATATATCTGCCCATCAGGTGCAGCACCCTAATGTGCATTTTGCATCTAAACTTCCTCAGGGGCTTGCTTCCTTTCAATGTGCATATCATCTGACAAGGCCAACCGCTACCTATAGTATTACCTATTAGTGTTACCATGTACAACATAGTATAACACGTCATTCGTCACATGGGATTCAAAAAACTAATCATATTTGGCAAATAGAGTATATATAACTCTGCCCCTTAAACATACAAGCATTCACTAAATAACTGAAACCCTCCATCCTCCATATAATTACAGTACATACTAAAAAGATCCCACCAATTTAAGAGATAAAAAAATGTTAATGCCAAGCTGTCCCACTTATAGCAGTTAAAGAGAACCTGTCACATAGTGTATGCCCCCCTTGCTGAGGGCAGCACAAGCTAGTGTCAGACCTGCTGTTTTCCAGCGCTTTCCCCTTATTCTGTAAGATGCTGTAGTTTTAGAGTATTTAGTGCTCAAATCTGCAGTTTTCAGACAGAAAAGAGTCATATAAAGAGTCCGTTTTTTTCAAATCCCACCCATCTGACTCTAGCTCCGCCCCCACCTCAACTGATTAACCTATTACTTTGAATAGGTAGAACCATGTGAATCACTACCATGTGGGCGGGCTAGCCTTTGGTGGGTGGGGCTAACACCTACTCATGAATAAGATTTGAGGGGTAAATGCTCTAAAACTACAGCATCTTACAGAACAAGGGACACAGTGCTGGGAACAGCATGTCTGTCACTAGCTTGTGCTGCCCTCAGCAAGGGGGGCATAACCTATGTGAGAGGTTCCCTTTAAGTTTAAAGACTTATGTCAAAGAAGAATCCCTCCAGACATGCACACCATACATAGAGATCCAGAAGTGGCACAGGGCACTGCTGGTGTTGCTGCTCATGTGCATTAAATACTAATGGGCAGATTTATAAATCATGTCTAACTCTCAGTGTAAAGTTAGATTAGACAGTCTTACCATGTGTTACATTAATCAGTTTTGAGAAATCTGGCACTAGTCTAACTTTAACACTTTTTATTAGTTGGCTCACTTTTATTTTGCCGCATGGCATCGTACACCAAGCCTTTGTGGAGCAACTGCCTTGATAAATGTGCCCCAATGTATCTAAAAGAGACCACGTGGTTTACAAAGACTCAAACACATAAATGTAGCTAAAGAATGTAAATGCCTTTTTAATTAGCTGTATATTATTATTAGTGCTGGTTATAAATATATATGTGTGTGTATATATATACACACATTCAACTATCTTGTACCAGCTAACAGCATGATGTGGCTTGTTTTGGACTAATCTATGTGGTTTTAAAATGAATATCAGTTGAGATTATTTATACATTTTACACATGAATTGGTCTTAACTCTTTTTTTCTGTTTGTGGGTGTTTAACATAAAATACCGATTTTGCTATTACCAATCTTATATAGAGGGGCATTGTTAGTTGACTTATGCCTAGCCTATCTTTGAGTATGTACCCCATAAGTGGTGTGTGTATAAATACAGACAGTGTTGGACTAGGGTGTGTGGCGCCCACCATTGGAGATTATTCTTGGGGACCTCCATTGGAGTTGATTCTGGGGGCCCACCATTGGAATTACCAGGCATGGTAATTCCATAAAGACCAGTATAGAGTAGTTCTGCTCTGTACTAATCTCTATTGTATCAGTGATCTGATACATAAAATTATTAATTGTTTCAAAGACGGGGGAAAATCTGATACCCATCTAGTTGGAGTCTGACCATGCGATTAGCACAATACAACAGAAATCTGGATTGATCTGACTAGGTATTGTTTTTTCTATTTTGAAAATACAAATGATATCCTTAAAACAGGAGAAAAAGTGCTTACCACTCCCACTTTATTGGTCTCAGATTTCCCTTTGGGATCCAGAAGGTCAGACTCATTTTTCAACTATTCACCCTGATGGGTTCTACTTAAAGGGCAAAATATTTTCGGCACCTTCTCCATAAAGGTATATCAAAACTTTATTGAAGCATGTTAATATTTTCCATAAATTTGTAGCAAAAAAAAAGTTATTTACGCATTTCAAGCCTTTCGCTACCCTTTAAAATCACAGCATTTTTATGGAGAAGGTGCCAACCATATTTTGCTTTCCATTTGCCCATTGGGTTTAGGCAATAATACCTAAAACTATCATCTTTTGTCCCCCCCATCTAAGGAACATAATTTTTCACTTAGGGCGAAAGTATAAAGGGGGCTGCCTAGTTTTCCTCAAAAAAGCTTTAATAGACCTGTTCTGTAGATGTATAAATAGGCGCTCTCCAAACTTTGGTGCAATAAATGCCTTCGCAACACTTTTTAATGAACCAAAGATATGGGGCACTCTGGGGCGTGTCGACCACATTCTTAGGATTAGACACATTTTGTACTTTGGTGCAAAAACACAACCCCAACCAGGATAAAGATAGTCCCCCCCTGAGCCGACTTGTTTTTTTGGGCACTTCATGTGTCTGTATGTATAACCTGCAGTAGAACGGTTCATACATTCTGGCGCATCTACACTCCCTTAAAAGGGGATTTAAACTGACCTGTCCCCCAATTCATATATGCCCCCTTGGGCCGGTTCACACGGCTTATTTGCCGAAAAATTGCCGGACAGTTTTCGCCCTGCAATTCACTGGCGCCGTGCAGGGGGGGCCGGGCGGGGGGGGCTCTCGCCGCCCCATAGACTTCATTTTTCACGTGCTTACACCCGTATTAATTTACATGTCATTTCTCCCCGCTGGGGCGTTTCCCCCGAGCAGGGAGAGGAGACGAAACCCAAAGTTCTCATAGACCCCGAATGGCTGGGACGGATTCCATCCGTATTGCACGCGTACGGCACCAATATGGCGAATACTCCCTGCAATAAGCCGTGTGAACGGCCCTTTAGAGTTGGAACACCACCATTGCATTCGGCTGTAATTTGCTTGACTGTGCACCACACATTTCTCAGTATGCATCTTAGCCTAGTCCTCTGAACACTTTAATCATCTTTTTTTTACACAATTTCCCCCTTCACTCTGTGTTTCCTTAATCACATCAGTCTTGGTATACTGTTAACACCATTGCACCAGAAAACACCCTAAGCTCCGATAACCATGTCTCATACAAAATTGTTCAGGTCACAAAATTTTCCCAATGTAATCTGGATTCACACTGGAACTGATCTGCAGAAAAGATGGCCACATGATTACATGCTGCAGTCTGTAGCCACTGTTCCCCAGTGGACAAATGTTTCTAACAAAGTGCGTGTGTATGTATATGTGTGTGTGTATATATATATATATATATATATATATATATATATATATATATATATAATATATATATATTATATATATATATAAAATTTTTATGTAATGTGTGTGTAATATATATATATATATTATATTATATTTATATATATTGTGGGGACCGGCTACATGTAGCTCCCTTTTCTGCCACTAGGTGGAGATATACCAGAGTGGTATATGCGACATGCACCCAGATATGTGGCCTTGGTGGAATAGGAGCCGGCCCATATGTATTGTCAGCCACACTAAACGGTTGGAAAAGGGTGTATGTTAGTTTGGCTTTTCAGACGTTCTTGGGGTCGGCTCTTATTGGGAGTAGACAATGTGTCGGGTGGGTGTCTACTCCCCATGTTCCCACGTACCCATGTTCCCATGTTCCAGCACATGTTTTGACAGGGCCTTGGAGGCCTACAAAACCCCTGCTGCTCCAGGTAATCAGGGGGTGTGGGGTTAACTGCTGTTTGGAGAAGCAGTGGAGCTTGTGAGAGGAGGCTTTTAAACCCCCCAGGCTTGAGGAAGCGGTACCAGTGGAGGCGGGGTGACGTGAGTGTGGGCAGTGTTTGGACGGTAGGTCCGGGCTGCAGGTTAGTGAGGGACTCACAAATTTGTTTAGATTTGTGCTAGACGGCCGAGGTTTTTTTTGTTTGTTTACTTGCTTGAAGTTATACTGAGCCTGAATTTAAAAATGGTTGAGGCCAGTTAAACGGAAGCCCTGTGTCTGAGTGCCAATATTCCGTTTACCAAAGACGGCGATCCAGAGCGAAAAACCCCCAGGACGGCCCAAGATGGCGTTTTGAACGCATGTGAGATGTTACAATATATTATATATATATATATATATATATATTTTATATATTATATATATTAAAATATATATATATATATAATGTGTGTGTTTGTATGTATGTATGTAAACATATGCAGGCCACTAACATGCATGTGTCTGCTCAAACTGTCGGAAACCGACTCCATGGGGGTGGAATGAGAGCCCGACGTTAATATGTCGGTGTTTTGCAGGGCGACAGATAACACGAAGATTGGTAGATTCGACATTGGCGCCCTGTGCTCTTCATGGATGAGAGCAGGATCACACTGAGCACGTGACAGATTCTGCCTGCAACATCCTCCAGCATGACCGGTTTGACAGTGGGTCAGTAATGGTTTGGGAGGCATTTCCTTGAAGGGCCACACAGCCCTCTATGTGCTAGCCTGAGGTACCCTGACTGCCATTCGGTACCGGATGAGATCCTCAGACCCATTGTGAGACCATTTGCAGGTGCAGTGAGCCCTTGGTTTCTTCTGATGCATGACAATGCTAGGCCTCATGTGGCTGTGTGTCAGCAGTTCCTGATTGATGAAGGTATTGATGCTGGACTGGCCTGCCCATTCCCCAGACCTGAGTCCAATCGAGTACACCTGGGACATCAGGTTTCAATCCACCAACGCCATGTTGCACCACAGACTGTCCAGGAGTTGACTGATGCTTTAATCCAAGTCTGGGAGAAGATCCCTCTGGAGAACATCCGCCACCTCATCAGGAACATGCCTAGGAATTGTAGAGAAGTCATACAGGCACATGGAGGCCACACACACTATTGAGCCTTATTTCCTTGTCTTGAAGGATTTTCACTGAAGTTGGATCAGCCTGAAATTTGATTTTCAACTTTGATTTTGAGTATCATTCCAAATCCAGACCTCCATGGGATATTCATTTTGATTTCCATGGACTATTTTTATGCCTTATTAGTCTCAACGCATCCCACTATGTAGGAAAAAGATTCCCTTTATTTTATTCACTGCTCAAATTTATATATATATATATATATATATTTATTATAAATATTATATATATATATATTATATATATAATATATATATATATATATATAGATACACTCACCGGCCACTTTATTAGGTACACCTATTTCCCAACTGCTCGTTAACGCTTAATTTTAAACAGCCAATCACATGGCGGCAACTCAGTACATTTAGGCATGTAGACATGGTCAAGACAATCTCCTGCAGTTCAAAAAACCCAGCATCGTATGGGGAAGAAAGGTGATTTAGTGCCTTGAACGTGGCATGGTTGTTGGGGCCAGAAGGGCTGTCTGAGTATTTCAGAAACTGCTTGATCCCTGGGATTTTCACGACAACCCCCTTTTGGGTTCAGAAAAGGGTCCAAAAAGAAAAAAACCAATGAGCGGCAGTCCTGTGGGGGGAAAAATGCCTGTTGTGCCAGAGGAAAAGGAGAATGGGCAGATGGTTGGTGATAAAAAGACAACAGTGACTAAAATGCCCCCGTTACAACCAAGGTAGGCGAAGAGCATCTCTAAACGCCAGTAGGGCCAAACTTTGGGGCGAGGGGTCAGCACAGAAGCCACCCCCGGTGCCACTCCTTTCAGCTAAAAAAGGGAAAAAATGAGGCTCCAATTTCCCCAAGATATCGAATTGGACAGAGAAGATTGGAAAAACTTTCCCGGGGTCTGATGAGTCTATTTCTGCTGCGACTTTCGGATGGAGGGTCAAAATTTTTGGCGTCAAAACTAAAAAGATGGATCCTCCTGCCTTGTATAAACGGTTCAGGTGGTGGTGGGGGTGTCATGGTGGGGGGATATTTTCTTGGCACTCTTTGGGGCCCTTGGTACCAATTGGCTCGTTGAAACCCCTTTGGGAATCTTCCCACGAAAAAATTGAGGCAGTTCGAAGAAAAGGGGGGTCCAAACCCATTACTGCATGGGTACCCTAAAAAAAGGGCCGGTGAGTGTATAATAAAAAAATTATATGTGGTGTTTATTATATATTTATATTTTATAATTAAAAATATTATATATTAAAGGGAAAATTGCGCACTCCGGGTTTCCAAAAGATGCAAAAACTTTATTCCACTGTCCAAAAAGGACGTTTGGGTATAGACCTTCTCAAGCAAATACAGGGTAAAAGTGCAGGGTATATAAGGGGTGTCTTAATGAATATGAAAATCAAAAAATTTACAAAACTTTTTTATATTAAAAATTCAAAGTGTAAGTGATCAAAAAAATCAAAAAATTATATGAAAAAACAGTGCTAATAAACCACACTATTAAGACCTTTTTTGGGAAAATACTTTAAAAGCGTACAGTATTACATTTTCATAAAAAGCATGAAGGGAGGGGGCGATCCAAATTCCCCCCAATCACTCATTAAAAAAAATAAAGAATTAAAAAAAAGCCTTGCTTACATGAAGTAATCCTATAAAGGCGCCCTAGGTTTGTCCCCGCGCATGTCCCGGAAGGAAACTCTGAAACCCATGGAGAAAGCACTAAAAAAAACCAAAAAAAAAAAAAAAAAAAAAAAAAAAAAAAAAAAAAAAAAAAAATCCGCCGGTGCGCATACGTTTAAACATAGGCGGCTTTTTATAAAGGGAACCCAATACAACACGACTGATCTGAGACAGCCCCGGGGTTATGGGGCGGCTCACAAATGCATACGCCAGTTGTAAGGGGAAATCATTCCCTGGTTGTGATCCCCGGCACAAGAAAATAAATTTAGTGGACAAGGATCCTTTAAAAAAGATATAAAAGAGGAGGGAAGTGATAAGACCATTAAGAATACTCTATTGTTGGCAGCTCAAATGAACCCAACGGCCGGCACAAAAGTTTCTAAAATTGAAACCTGCGTCAGATTTTTGTACACATGCCCCCCAAAAAACTGTGACCCCTCATTTTTTGTGTTTTTAATAAAAATCCACGACCACAAACACATAAAAAAATTTTAATCCCCAGCTATAAACACTCTAAATCATTAATAAATGCTTAGGATGACCACATAGGGGAGTGCAAAACATCATGGACGAATGTTCTGCCAACGGGACAGCACGAAAAAAAGAGCCCCAAAAATTATATTTTTATTTTTTTAAAAAAAATTAAAAATAATAATAATGAAAAAAATAGAAAAAATTAAAATCATAAAAACAGAATTAGAGAAAGTTCATCCAGTCCCCATCCACGTTTCTAAATAAAAAAGGGGGGAAAAAGGAAAGAAATGTTAATCAAAATTTTGAAAAAGAACAATTAATTATAAACACTATCACCCCAACTGAGTGAGAGAAAATGGAACTCTCCAAAAGAGGGGAAACCTATTACACATCTTCTGCGAGATCTTAAAGTCAACATTCAACCCATTGGTTTTCAGCGCTTTTAACCATAAACCATCTAAATTTCCCTTTTTTCCCTCTATTGTAATCCTATCCCCCCCTCTTTTAGGGGGCTACCCCCTTTATTCCCATGCATTTAAATTCCCCATTCAGAGTGACCTGCCCGAAAAAAATGTTTGGGAAAAGGGAAAGTCCAAGCGTTTCTTTCAAATTGGTGCGATGATTATTAAGTTAGTTTTCAAATCACGGGTATTTTCCCCCACATAGATGAAACCACATGGACACCTATATATAAACAATCAAAAAAAATTACAAGTATAATAGGAGTTAAACATAAATTTCTCCTTTGTTTTAGGGGGACAAAAAATTCACCCCTATTGATCACACGGCAATTAAAACAAATTAAGGGAAGGGTAAGTGCCAAACTTTTTTAACCCCCAAAAAAAAATTGTTTAGATTTAGATGTCTTAATATGTTCTTAACTAATTATTTTTGGTTGGTGACCTCCTATATGCTCAAGGGGTATGATTGAAATTCAGGAAAATGCTTAAAAAAATCTGTCCAAAAAATATACATGTTTTCTCAAAAAAAGGTTAAAGGACCCAAGTTTTAAAAATAGAAATAAAAGGGGAAATTTTCTTATTTTTTTTCTTGGCAGTTTTAAATAATAATTTATTTCTATCCAATCTAGATACCTCATTTCTTTTTCAAAAAAAAGTTTTTAGGTAGCCCCTATATAGAAATTTTTTTGTATAGTACCAATGTTCTTACATTCTGTCTGTATCTACAATTTTAACCCTCAAAATTTGGCTATATGGTAAAGATTTTATCTTTTTTGTGGGGGGGGCTACTTGATAATGTAACATCTTTTCTATCTGTTGGGTTTTAACAAATAATTTGGTTGAATACCCTTTCTGAAAGTATGACCAAGGTGCTAAAAAGGGGTTCTATCTTGAGAATGAGACATGGTAAATTAATATTAGAATTGATGTTATTTAAAAAATTTATGAAACCATTAATTGATTTCAGTGCCCTTCCAAACCAGGAAAACTTATCTATGTATGCCACCACCCAATACATTTTCGAATGGTGGGACACAAGATAAACTCCCCCTCCAATTTGGAGACAAAAGTTTTGCATGTGGGCGCCAGTTGGGGGCCATGGCATCCCCCGAACTGTAAGTAAAATTTTTCCCCAAAACAAAATAGTTTTCATGTCAATACAAAATGTAATAATGTAAACGAATTCCTTACTATCTTTGTGAAAATCGTTCTTTCCAAAACTTTTTTAGCTCCCAGACCTGTAATGGTTAAAGGATGGTTTGACTCTCAATGTCAAATGAAATAGCCACATTTTCCCTTAAAATCAATATTGTTTAATTTTTTTCAAAAAAAACGGTGGGATCTTTAAGGAGGTCTTGAACTTGTATATACTTTTTACAAAAACCCTTCTAAAAAAAAAAGATACATTTCTGAACAAGGACCTTTCCTGAGACTATCGGCCTCCCGGTGGATTAATCATGGATTTATGAATTTTTGGGGGGTAAATATAAGATGGAGTAATAGGATTTGTATGGGCAAAAATTTTTAATCCTGGGCAATAATTTGGGTTTGAAAAAACCTTTTTCAAGTGGATTTAAATTTGATTTAAACCCATATATAGTGGGAAAAATTTCTTCCACTTCTTTGACTCATTCAGACCAATTTATTTTCTAAAGGTTTATCTTTTTTCCCGATAGTCAGTGATTGGGTTTTAGTGAGTTGAATTTTCCCGTTTCTAAAAATTTAAGCTTGCGTTTTTTTCTGATGATTGTCAAAAAACGTATTGAGTCAGTGGTTCCCTACTGTGTTTTTTTTAAGGGATGTAATTTTAATCTGTCCGTGATTTTTTTCCCCCTCCCATGATTCATCAGATTGATCTAATTTGAGTTTAGTTAAAAAAGGACCTGTTGAATCTTAAAAGTCAAAATCAGGACAAACCGCTACTACACCCTAACCTCACTACTGAGGAAATCAAGGCAATTTCCGAGTTATCTAATAATCCACATATTACTATCAAACCAGCCGACAAGGGTGAGGCGTTTAGTAATAATGGAACCAGTCATATATGTCGAGGCAATGAAGTCAAAGTCAATTTTAATGTCATCGTGTTCTTTCTAATGATCCAAAACAGGTGTTTCAATCTAAATTAAATACCATCTTAGAACAGGCTTTTTCGAACCAAATTATTGACCAGGGATTAAAAACTTTTTTGTCCATACAATATCCTATTACTCCAGTCTTATATTTACTTCCCAAAATTCATAAATCCATGATTAATCCACCAGGGAGGCCGATAGTCTCAGGAAAAGGCTCCTTGTTCAGTAATGTATCCATTTTTTTAGATAGGGTCTTGTCAAAGTATATACAATGTTCAAGATCCTACCTTAAAGATACCACCGATTTTTTGCAAAAATTAAATAATATTGAGCTTCAAGAAAACATGTGGCTAGTTTCATTTGACATTGAGAGTCTATATACATCCATAGACCATGTACAGGGTCTGGGAGCTATAGCAAAGATTTTGGAAAGAACTGAGTTCACGGAAGATAGTAAGGAATCTTTTACATTATTACATCTTGTATTTGACATGCACTATTTTGTTTTGGGGACAATTTTACTTACAGTTTCTGGACTTGCATGGACCAACGGGCGCCCCTAATTCTAATCTTTTGTCTAATTGGAGGAGAGTTTTTTTCTATGTGTCCCACCATTCGAAATGTATTGGGTGGTGCGAACATAGATGACGTCTTCTGTTTGGAGGTGCACTGAATCATTACATGGTTTCATAATTTTTTTATAACATCAAATTCTAATATTAATTTACCCTGTCTCATTCTCAAGATAGATTTCCATTTTTAGACACCTTTGGGCATACTTTTAGATAAGGTATTAAAACCCAATTATTTGTTAAAACCAAAAGATAGAAACACATGTTACATTATCAAGTGCCACCCACATAAAATGAAAATCGTACCATATAGCCCAAATTTGAGGGTTAAACAAATTTTAGATACAGACAAAGGTGAAGATACATTTGGGTACTATGACAGGAAATTTTATGATAGAGCTTCTAAAAAACTTGTTTTTGAAACACAGAAATGAGGTATCTAATTGATAGAAATCATTTTTTATTTAAAACTGCTCAAAAACGAAAATAAGAGAATTCCCTTTATTTTACTTTAATGGATCTTATGGTCCTATTACAGCTATTTTGAGAAACACTTGGTATATTTTGAGACAGAGTTTTTAAGCATATTCCTGAATTTCAATATATCCCTTGATTTTCATTTAGGGGGTTTTCTCCCAAACCCTGAAAGATGGGATTATTTAAAGAACGATTTTAAAGCCCATCAAAATTTTCTAAACAACCCTTTTGGGGGTTCAAAATTTTGGGGCACTTCCCCTTCCCTTAATTGTTTTAAATTTGGGCCGTTTATAAATAGGGGTGAATTTTTTTTTACACCCTAAAAAAAAGGAGAAATTTATGTTTTAACCCCAAATTATCTTGTAATTCTTCTTGGATTGTTTATATATTATGGTGCCCAAAGTGTTTTCATCTATGTGGGCGAAACCCCTGTGTTTTAAAAAAACTAAAACTTAAAACCCCAATTCCGAAAACCCAAATTAAAAGAAACGTTTGGACTTACCTGTGCCAAGCTTTTTGTCGGGGCGGGTTCACTTAAAAGGGAATTTAAATGCATGGAAATAGATGGAGAACCCCCTTTTAAAAAGGGGGGGGGATAGGATTACAATATTGGGGAAAAAGGGGAATTGAGATGGATTTATGGTTAAATGCGCTGAAACCGAATGGGTTGAATGTTGCCCTTTATGGAACTCGCAGAAGATGTTAGAAAATTTTTTCCCTCTGTTTGGAGAGTTCATTTTCTCTCCTCAGTTGGGGTTAAAAGGGTTTTTAAAAAATTAATTGTTCTTTTTAAAAATTTTTTATTAACATTTTTTTCCCCTTTTTTCCCCCCTTTTTTATTTAGAAACGTGGAGGGGGGGCTGGATGAACTTTCTCAAAATTTTTTTTTTATGTTTTTTAATTTTTTTCTATTTTTTTCTTTATTATTATTTTTTAAATTTTTTTGAATAAAAAAAAATTTTTTATTTTTTTGGGGGTCTCTTGTTTGTGCTTGCCCCTTGGGTTCGAATTTTCGTGCCATATAGTATTGCACCCTTATGTGGTCATCCTAAGCTTTTAAATTTAATTGATTCTGGGAGTGTTATAGTCGGGGCATATTTTTGGGTTTTTTGTGTTTTTGGTCGTGGATTTTTATTAAACAAAAAGGTGAGGGGGTAAACCCGTTTTAGGGGGGCATGTTTTACAAAAATGCTGACGCAGGCTTGTCAATTTGAGAAAACTTTTTTTGCCGTGCACGTTGTGGTTCATTTTAGCTGCTCATCCCAAAATGGGGATTCTTTAAAAGGTCTTATCACTTGCCCTCCCCTTCTATATACTTTTTTAAAGGACCTTTTCCCCCTAAATTTATTCCTTTTTGGCCCGGGGTCACCACCTAGGTAATGATTTTTCTCTAAAAACATGGTTGTATGCTATTTTTGAGCCGCCAATTTAACCCCGGGGGGCTTTTTCTCAGCATCGGAAACTCGGGGTTTTTTATTTGGGTTTTCCTTTTGTAATTTTGGGCCCCCGATGTTCAAGCGCTAGGCGATGGCGGATGTTCCCTTTAGTTAGAGTGCTTTTTTCCAGGTTTTCAATGTGTTCTCTTCCGGACATGCCGGTACTTTTCCCTAGGAAAGCCGTTTAAAGGATTACTTCCCTTTAAGGGAAAAGGTTTTTTTTTTTAATTCTTATTTATGTTAATGAAATGATTGGAGGAATTTGGATCCCCCCCCATCCCTTCATTTTTATTATGTAAAATGTAATACGTACGCTTTTATTGTATTTTTTCCCAAAAAAGTCTTAAAAGTGTGGTTCACTTTAAATGTTTTTCATATAATTAGTTTTTTATTTTTTTGATCACAAAAAGGGACTTTGATATTGGGTTTAAAATAAAAGAATTTTTTTTGTAAACTTTTGTGATTTGCATATTCCCTTTAAAACACCCCTTTATATACCCTGCACTTTCACCCTGTATTTGCTTGAAAAAAGGCTCTAGTAGCCGAAACGTCGCTTTTGGACATGTGGAATAAGTTTTTTGCATCTTTTGGAACCTGGAGTGCTGCGAATTTTCCTTGAATATTTACTAGGACTGGTAACTACTGTCCCCATCGTCACTGGCACCCACATTTTTTATGATTCATAGAGTGCTGCCTATTTTTCTGCTTATATATATATATATATATATGTATATGTAAATGCACTAATCATTTTTCCTTAATGGGGTTTTATCGGTTGCAGTGTTTGTGCTCTTCTATGAGATTGAATTTGAAACCAAGGGGCGAGTCTCTCCTCTCAGCAGACGTGTCGCTCCTCTCAGCAGGAGTGTCTCTCCTCACTGAAGAGCTGTGACATCATAATTCTGTGTGAAGAAGGGGAAGGTTGTCTGGAGAGGACAGCTATGTAGCCTCCTGCAGTGTTCTCATGTGTCTGCAGAGCCTGCAGCTTCAGGCTGGCTCCACAAGCTCCTTGCTGTGCTATAACCAGTTATACACACAGCCTGAACTGATGAAACACATGTGAGGAATGCACACTGCCCCCCTCTCTTCCCCCTCTGTTATCAGGCAGGGGACTGTGTGACTATGTTATGTGGAGGGAACACAGGACATAAGACTGTGTTATATGAGGGGATCTATGAGTTAAACAGTCAATCATTAGTAAGATCATTCACCTTAGAGCTGGGAGATGAGTATAGAGCCAGCAGCCCTTTCACATAGCTGGTTTTTCTAGATTTATGTTGCTTCATGCTAATCTGACCCAGTATTGATCTGGAGTATTGATCTCTGCCTTTCTACCTCTCCCCAGGATGTATATGCAGTTTAAAAGAAACTCCAGGTCTTCCATGCTGCAGAGGCTCACCAGGAGTTTCCCCTGTTCTCCTGTGGGCTAGTCCAAGCCTAATCGGAAAGTCAGAATACTGTGCACGCAGTATGAATCTGTAAATTCATCCTGTCAGATGTCTAGATAAACACACTTGCACTCTCACACGATCTCCCAACCATTTGTGACTGTATTAACATCAGTGGTAGATGGCAAGTAGTAAAACTGGCTTATACATATATTGAACATTTGTGGTGTATTAGACAAAACAGTGTGTGTTTCAATGTTTACAAATTCATTAAGGGCTTGTCCCCACTGCACCGGTTTGTGGCCGTTTTTTCAGATGGTTTGCGGTTTTGCATGGGGCCTCTATTGGAAAAACCGTGCAGCAGTCCCCACTACATGGGTTTTCCGCCCGGCAGAGAAAAGCCGTCCTCCCGCGGCCGTGTCCACGGCACACAAGCCGGACAAATACCGGTCGGATAAACCGACTAGTATTTGTCCTGTGCCGTGGGGATGAGCCCGAAGGTTACAAAGTTGTGGAACATGTGAATACATCTAAATATGTATGTCATGATGGTACATGAAACATTTTATATATAGTGATGTAGGACATTCAGTACAGTATGCAAACTTTAGAAACCCAGAAATGCTATTGCGCAGACATACTTAGGTTAGAATGAACAGTGTTGGCAAATAGTGTAGTGGGAATTGTCTCAAAGTTGCCACTGACTTAAAAAAAAAAGCATGGACAGGAAAAAATAAGCAATGAAAGTGTGGAATCAAGTAAGCTCCATGTATCATTGAGGCATTTAATACATTAATAAATATTTGCATTTGGCTATTTGTGGATATGCTAGATATGTTTCTGAACATCTTTAAGTAGTACAATCTATCAGTGTACCCCCATCTCCTGATTAACTAGCATTATTAGTGAAACTAAATAGAGAACGTTTGTCTTTTCCAGACCTTTATAAGAATGGACTTCAGAGAGTTAACTTTGTGCCCTTCATTGCTGTTGTGAAGGTAAGCCTGAATTTTTGTGTATTTTGTGTGTATTTTTTCATTAGCTCTCCTATTTATTGCTTTGTGCTGAAAATGAATATTTAGCTTTACACTTTTGTAAACTATTATTACAATTTTCACGATGGAATTAAGTTTTGTTAACATTCTTCCACTTTTAACCAGTTAAGTCATGATAAAATGTGGTAAATGTTTTACAATTTTATATTTCCAATTTCTCATTGAGAACTTGCAGCAGGTGGTGGGGTGCACCAGGATGGAATGCCACTCTGTAAGAGCAATATCCTTTCTTTCAAAACTAACATGGCAATGCATTACATATATGGCCATTAAACCGAACGGTCGGCAATGCTATGTTTCCAATGCAGCAACCAATGTGTGGCTGCCTATTGCTTTTCCCAGTCATAATGGCTGATCTGTGGACCTATGGCAATTAGCTAATAACGACACTGGCTTCTTTTGAGATCATCATTATTAGAAAACTTCTTTTGGGTATAGAGTTTTGGTGTCAGAGACTAGAATATATATTGACTATTTTTTCTACCAATGAAGCTGTGTAACGGCTTGTGGATTTTTTGGAGATGCCACATATGTGTATATTATTTCTTTGTTTTTACAAAACTGTCATTTGCATTTTGTTTTTTAAATATGATTTCACATAATTTATTATTATTATTATTATTTATTATTATTATGCCATATTAAGGGATTTTTTTTTTTAAATTAAGTTTTGATTTAATGTACTGGCACTAATTGTTTTAATTGTGCATTAGCTTCGTCAAAAACTGCAATATAAACAAATAATTTAACAGGTAGTAAGGCAGGACGGTCCCGGAGTCGTCTTTGAAGAGTATATTTTAGTTTTCTCAAAAGAGTTTTTTTAAATTATAAACAAAAGTCATGACTGCAATTGAACAAAGCCTTAAGGCCATGTTCACACGGCTTATTTGGGCGCGTATTTCAGCCCATAATTCGCGCCGTACTGCGTGAATTATGGGCTGAACTATGGCCCAGTCATTATGGTAATCCACAGTTCTCATAGAGAACTATTGAAGACATCTCCTCTCCCCGCTCCGAGAATCCGCCGAGCGGGGAGAGAAGTGACATGTCATTTACTAACTGCGTATACGCGGCGCTAGTAATGATAGTCTATGGGCCGACGAGGTGCCGGCCCCCTGTTCCCCCCAGCCTCCATCCACACGGCGTAATTGAGGAGCGTAATTACGCCCCGCAATTAAGTCATGTGAACATGGCCTAAAGGTTCTTCTGGGGATAACAAAAAAGAGTGTAAAAATGCTAATACTATTCTTAGCATACTCATCTTTTGTAATAATTCAGACCCCCCCTCTACTGCTGCACTGTTTGGGTTTATCTGTTTACATCCCACGTCCATTATTTGAGACATGAGTGGGCCAACCAGGATTGGCGAATGTAGTAACTGGACGACCTACTCAAGTAATCTGCCTTTTCCCATAAAAGAACAAGAACACCATTTTTTTTTAAACAAAACTCTGTTGACCTCCTTTACATATGATGAGATATTTATGTAGTTATGTAGCTCTCCTAGCAGTATTAGGATTACACCAACTGAACAACCTCTTCTGAGGTTTCACGTCCTTTAGCTGAAATTTGTGGTTCTAGGTACTCTAAACCCCCCACTGATCGGCTTTGGTTGCTGTAGTCAGTAGTGAGTAGCCAGTCATTTTGTTAACATCGGAAATGTAGTATTGCATGGCCCTGATTTAGTTAGTCCATTTAATAGATGTTTGTATTATGTCCACAAAAGTCAAATCATTATTTGCTATAGCTCCTACATAGTTACATAGTTTGTAAGGGCAAGAAAGACATAGTTTGTAAGAAGACAGAAGTTCATCCAGTTCAGCCTAGAAAGAAGCATTTCTAAAAGCTCTGATAGTACAAAATAAATGACCAGTCTTCTTCTCTCCTTGTACCATTGCATAAATGAATTATGTCTTCCCAGTTCAGTGGCTACTTATGCTTTGCTGGACATAGTAAGCAGAGCACTACTATTTTTCCAGAGCTACTTTTGACTGGAACCCAACTTTTGATAAGGTAAGATAAAGCTCTGGTATAGCTTTGTTAAGCTGATGTCTGACTTTGTTCATTGTCTGTGTCAGAATGTTAGCAGGTAGTCAATAGACCCATCATCTTTGAATATCTAAAAAGTTACACAACTTCTATTAACTACCCCTATCACAAGACCTGACTGTTAATATAGTTTGTATTACTATATGGTACTTGTAAGGCAAAACCAGTTTTCTTTGTGACATAATTTTTTGTAATTTAGAGTGCATTACGGTTAATTATGGTTGGTATTAGGACAAGTACAGTGCTAGATCTCACATATAGAATGCATGTACTAAATGGATAGTCTCAATAATGGAGATCTCAGTGAAAAATGTCAAACCTTTGTATAAAGCATTTTTATTTTTCATTTCTTGGATGTAATCCTTTAGCACAAAGTACAGTAAATTGTATTGGGTAAAAAGGAGTACTGATGTAATGTGAAACACTTTTCTTTGCTGCCATCTCCTTAATGTTAATCACATCCCAGAAGAACTGTAAGCCAGTTAAAAGGATTTTTTCAGTTCTTTATCACAAGCCATCATGGAGGTCTAAAGAGAGAGTTTTTAATCCAATAAACATTTCATTGAGCTCATGAATAGAAAGCCAAGGGAGAAGCTACAACAAGAGTGTGTCGAGGGTCATTTTAACCAGGTGGAACTCCCTGGGTTTGACAAATGTACCAAGAAATTCCTTTTCCTTTCTAGCAATGTTTATGGGAGCATAATTAGTTTACCTGGACAAACTTCATGTTGGCCATAGACAAGAAGCCACTGCTATTGAAATAATCCAGTGTCAAGCAGGATGGACAGGGCATGCAGAGGCTGTGAGAAATTCACATAGCTAATAGCTTTGTCCAAATCTGCTCTTACAAGGGAAAAGATAATTAGATGTAATTAGGGTGTATGAATTGTTGTCTCTTTGCCCTCAGCTTGAATAATTTTGGAAGTAAAAACTGCTCATGGTGTAAATGCTTTGATGTATGAAGAGTCATTGTGGCTTGGCAGTATAAAGGCAGTGTTTTATTCTTTTTACATAATGGCTGCAGTACATAAAGAGTGAATGGGCATTGCAACCCCCAAATCTGCTCAATGGCAAGGACCTCTGGGTTTTCTTGAATCAGAATGTGGAAGAAGTTTTTTTTCTTGTAGGTAATGAGGGAATGAATGTAAACTCTAATGTGATTTTGTTTTCTACTTTTACATGTTTTTCATTCTTCATTTAAATACAACCACGTTTGTCTTGGAAAGTCTAGCTAAAACAATGTGTGGCACTAGTGAGACATTAAACCATTGATGAATAAATGTATTTATACCGGTGGTATGCATAAACCGACTTCAACTTATAGACCCAAATATATGCTTATGAAACATACGCAAATCAAAAAGTTATTTAAGGAGCTTTTGGAACCACAGCCTATAGCGAGAACTTAGATCTTTTGACCGCCATTGTACTGTTCAACCCAGCCACAAAAAGGGGAGAAGACTAATGCCAGCAACTGGAAGTTGTCAGTTTTTGATCAAATTTTAGCCTACCTATCACACTCGCTTGGCTATATCTGCAACTCCCTTAAAAAATAAATGGCGAAAAGTGTGCAAGTGCAGCCACCTCCCTGTTATCTAAGACCAGTTTGTAGCAAACTACAAGACAGCCCGAGAGAATAGGGAGATGGCATGTTCACACAGCTTTCCCCTATTCATGTCTATGGGCGTTCAGAATATATCCGAGCACGCTTATTCGGCTAGATCTGGAACTCCCATAGAAATTAGCAAGTAGAACAGCACAAGTTCAGCCATCTCCCTGTTATCTAGGGCCAGTTTGAAGCGACCTACGAGATGACCTCCGAGAATAGGGAGATGGCATGCTCACACAACTGTCCCCTATTCATGTCTAGGGGCATTCTGAATATATAACAGAGCACATTTATTTGGCTATATCTGGAACTCCCATAGAAATGAACAAGAAGAACTGTGCAAGTGCAGGCATCTACCTACTATCTAAGGCCAGTTTGTAACGAGCTTTATGCTGGCCTCAGAGAGGATCACAAAACCCCTTTAATGCCAATAGGTGACTTCAGTGTCCCCTATTTCTTTTATTCAGATTGGTAGAGTACAGATTCATCATTACCATTAGAAGGTCCACATGATTTAGTCCCAAAAGATCCTTTGTCATTTACAGCAGAATTAACTGATGTTCCTGACAAAGGACACTGAGATATTACACTAATGAATGTTACTTTTTTAATCTCTCCGTGATTGCATTGTTCTATATTAGTATTATATGAATCAGATATATTCAGCCCAATAAGGTAAAGAACTTAGATTACCGGCTGACCATTCTGTTGATATATTTCTATTCAAATTAAGCAGCATTTGTTCGTAAATTCAGCATGAGAAATGTTTGACAGCGTTAGAACATTATTGCAAATAGGATAATTATGGATGATTGTGCTTCAGATATGGGTCACATACAGACTCCCTTGTAGTATAGCCTAGATCAGCATAAGAAAACCTTGCATTTCTGTTGGAAATTCTTTGAAAGCTATTTACAGCTAACACTTGCATGAAGGTTAGAAAGGTTGATGAAGTGATACCAAGTTGTGCCTTACTATTTTCTTCATGTCAGAATGTAATTACCATTGATTCATAAAACTGTCTCGGAGAAGAGCTGTGGTTTATTAATCTGCTGATCAAGACAAGAGCTGACAAATAAAGAACATACCATTTTGAGTCTTGTTTCTTTTGAATGATTGCTAATTACCCTTGAGGTCGTGAGCACTTTTTGCATTGATTCATTGACATTATATATTGAAAATAAAGTTGAAATTGCCATGACGGTAAGGCAATTTATAAATGTCATTTATGTTTCTTTTGGATCACTTTGAGATTAGTGGCATTTGTCAATCTATTTTCTATCACACTGCTTTCTATTATTCAGGAAGAGCATCAATTCATATACTGTACCTGCTAAGCTAATTTGTGATGACTGACTTGTTTTGTAATAAGTGGTTAAATTACATAATCCTTACTAAACATGGTTTGTGATGTGTTTGTTTTTTTAATAAATTTTTAGCTTTTTATCAAGTAATGCATAAACATATATAATTCATTTCTAGAAAACAGTCTGTATTCAACTAAGAAAACAAATTCCCTTCTTTCAGTAAGAACTCAAGAGTGAAAGATACATTGTAAGAAAATGTATCATTTTGCATTATAAACATGGTTAATTAAAAAACTACTTTTTATGAGCTGCTGAATCAAGCATTTTTGAATCAACTTTTCCTTTGTAAGGCAGCTTTACCAATTTTATAAATACTCTTTTCTTTTCCTCTTCACCCAAAAACCACCAATTATTTGGTTGATCGTCTTGGTAGGGAGGGGTGTGGGGAATTTTTGCCATTTCTTTTTGTGCTCTGGTTTTCCTGGCCAGAAAAAGAAGCTTTATAGAGCTCCTACTGTTACCAACTAGACAATGTATTAACATATTATCACTCAAAATAAACAATAACTGTGTTTTTAACAATGTTTTTCTAAATGTTCTATCTCATTCCAAAATCCTACAGAATATGTGCATCAAATAAGCTTCATCTCACATCTAGGATATTAAAAGGTATCCTAAGATCCTATTTTGTAGAATCTTGCTGGTGTACAATATAATCTGTGCTTACTTAAGTTACACTTAACATATAATTAAAGGGGTATTCCTTTTCATTAATATAGGAAAAAGTAAAGACTATTACCAAATAAATTGCTTTTCTGATTTTGCTTCTCTTCAGCGTTAGGAGCAGTTCTTATTTCCTGCTTGTGTACACAAGCTTCCCTAGTTACCAGTCATCTCTCTGCTCTCCAGCAGTGGTCAGGATAGGGATGTCACTCCCTGACGGATTAAAGACAGCAATGCACATTGAACAACCACCAAACAATTATTTTTCCAACACAGTCATATACATTTTAGTCCATATTAACCATTACAATCATCCAAGCTGGCCATACAGTTTCACTGACAATGTCTGAAGGACAAACAATCTTTCTGGGAACATATTGTGAATTTGTAGGAAAAGATGGTTCCCGTATGAAAGATTTTTCGTCCAACTATCAGCCAAAAATTTTAAATACAGCTGACTCTTTTCCAAACAAGGCAAACTTCCCAAACGCTTAGAGACAGTTAATAAATATATAAACTATTTCAATGTGCATCTCTTCCACTTCTAGGATACATGAAAATCTGAGATTATTAGCATACATTTTTGATAAAAACTATGCTGGCCCATCCATCAACAGGGTGGCCTTGTTTCAGGTAGGGACTTTCACTAGACAAGCATTCTCACCTTGCTCATTGCCTTTTCATCAGTCCTCTGTACTTTCAGGGCATAAAGGTCCCAGATACACTCTGTTCTGATAAAAAAAAAAAAAACAGTTTATGTGGATAGGTGGAGCGCATGACCAATATGGAGGCACCCACTCCACCATGCAAGCAATCCAAAAACCAAAATTGATCAGCACATCCAAAACAATTTAAAAAAAAAATAGCGTTGGTGTGTTATTTATCAACTGAAATGATCATTCAGTGCTATACTTCACCTGATAAACAATCAATATAGTTAAACTCATCCATTTTTATTAAGATTAGTCTAATGTGTATAATGTGTATAAGTACCTCATAGATTTGGCGTTCCTGTAAACATTCCTGTCTCACCCATGCCAGTTTAATGGAAATTACAGTGGAACATCTATAATGGACACAATTTTTACATTAAAAGCATCACACCATACACTGACAATGTTACCTGCTGCTTTGCAACCCAAAAGTGGGATTTAATATGGTTTCTAAACTGTATCATACTGTACTGTATTTTCTGGTGCACAATATTGTGAGAATTTATTGAGAGAGTTTTAAAGGGGCCTATATGTTTGTTTTTTTAGAGTAATTACAGTGGAGAAAAAAGTATTAAGTTGGCCACCAATTGTGCAAGTTCTCCCACTTAAAAAGAAGAGAGAGGCCTGTAATTGACATCATAGGTAGACCTCAACTATGAGAGACAAAATGAGAAAACAAATCCCGAAAATCACATTGTCTGATTTGGAAAGAATTTATTTGCAAATTATGGTGGAAAATAAGTATTTGGTCACCTACAAACAAGCAAGATTTCTGGCTCTCACAGACCTATAACTTCTTCTTTAAGAGGCTCCTCTGTCCTCCACTCATTACCTGCAGTAATGGCACATGTTTGAACTTTTTATCAGTATAAAAGACATCTGTCCACAACCTCAAACAGTCACACTCCAAACTCCACTATAGTTAGCTGTTGAAGGACACCAGAAACAAAATCATAGCCCTGCACCAGGCTGGCAAGACTGAATCTGCAATAGGCAAGCAGCTTGGTGTGAAGAAATCAACTGTGGGAACAAAAATTAGAAAATGGAAGACATACAAGACCATTGATAATCCCCCTCCATCTGGGGCTCCATGCAAGATCTCACCTCGTGGGGTCAGAATAATCACAAGAACGGTGAGCAAAAATCCCAGAAACTCACGGGGGGACCTAGTGAATGACCTGCAGAGAGCGGGCGCGTCTGAAGCTTGCTAGAGAGCATTTGGATGATCCAGAAGAGTATCGGGAGAATGTCATATGGTCAGATGAAACCAAAGTAGAACTGTTTGGTAGAAACACAACTCATCGTGGAGAGAGATTACTGAATTACATCCAAAGAACACCATACCTACTGTGAAGAATGGGGATGGCAACATCATACTTTGGGGCTGTTACTCTTGAAAGGGACCAGGACGACTGATCCGTGTACATGAAAGAATGAATGGGGCCATGTATCGAGAGATTTTGAGTGCAAACCTCCTTCCATCAGCAAGGGAATTGAAGATGAAACTTGGCTGAGTCTTTCAGCATGACAATGATCACAAGCACACTGCCAGGGCAGCGAAGGAGTGGCTTTGTAAGAAGCATTTCAAGGTCCTGGAGTGGCCTAGCCAGTGCTCCAGATCTCATAGAAAACCTCTGGAGGGAGTTGAAAGTCCGTGTTGCCCAGCGACAGTCCCAAAACATCACTGCTCTAGATGAGATCTGCATGGAGGAATGGGCCAACATACCAGCAACAGTGTGTGCCAACCTTATGAAGACTTACAGAAAATGTTTGACCTCTGTCATTGCCAACAAAGGATATATAACAAAGTACTGAGATTAACTTTTGTTATTGACCAAATACTTAATTTCCACCATAATTTGCAAATAAATTCTTTCCAAATCAGACAATGTGATTTTCGGGATTTGTTTTCTCATTTTAACTCTCATAGTTGAGGTATACCTTTGATGTCAATTACAGGCCTCTCTCATCTTTTTAAGTGCACAAATGGTGGCTGACTAAATACTTTTTTACCCACTGTATAATAAAGGTTTACTGATTATACCATCTTTTTCTTCTGGTCCTTTCACTTGGATCCAATACAGATCTTTAGAAAACAGTGGTCGTGAAAAATTAGATGCATAAGAGGAAAACTGTGTCAAACATCGAGCGCAGAAATAACCGTATTGAACCCTTCTTGTACGGCAGAGGTACCGCTGGGGCTGGTGGAATCTATTTTGGAGCCTCAGTCTGCTTATTTTTTCTGGGTAATGTTTTTGTTCATATACACCTAGAATTGCACATGTATTACCTGTCAGTATCATCCCCTGATGAACCGATTTTTTTTGTGGGGAAATGCGTCAGGTATTGTGAGTATTGTATGGTTCAAGGAGCGCAAGGGATCTTTTAGGGTCAGGCTCCTAGGGTAGAAACTCCCCTTTAAGGGGAAGTACCTCTGCCGTACAGGAAGGGTTCAGTAAGGTTATTTCTGCGCTCAATGTTTGACGCAGTTTTGCTCCTATGTATCCAATTTTTCACGACCACTGTTTTGTTAAGATCTGTATTGGATCCAAGTGAAAAGACCAGAAGAAAAAGATGGTATAGTGAGTAAACCTTTATTATATGTTACATCTGTTTTTCCATGTCTTGCTCTTTTGACCATAATATACAGGTTTAAATCAATATATCTTGTTGTTGTACGTTCACTTATATTCTAGACGGAGAGTTGTCCTGTTTTTAGTGGTTTAATTAATTAAAAGTTAGATTTTAACCTTTCTCTTTCAGTGATAAGGTATTATATCGAGGTTAAATGACACCATTTTTTTCAGTGATATTTGTTTATTGTAATTTCCCTATATAGAGTGTGGAAGAAGTTATTTCCCAAGTTATAGAAAATTGGCTACAGCTTTATGGGGAATTCGTTATCCATTTTATGTTGTTGTGCACCTGAACCTTTACATGGACATTCAAACTTGCAAATTGGTTTGACAGTTGTTATTTTATGTCTTCTTCTAGCAATACTGCAACACTGTTCAACTGGACTCTGGTATAGACTACAGGAAACGAGTTCTCTCTGCTGCTGGTAAAACATATTTTCTGTAAGTTCTGATTCTTATGTTATTGTTCTTTACATCATTCATCATTTTATTCATACTTTTATTCTTTAAGGTATTGAGTACAAAAATTTCCCGCAGAGTTTGTCATCATGTAAACATACAGTAACATAAAAATGGAAAAAAATACCCTCTGAAAATGGTGCTTTTTTATGTAAATTTTGAATTTATATCTCAAGTAAATATAGTTGACACTCAGGTGCCTTAGGTGCACATTAACTCATTTTAGCCTCGTGTTATAATCAGTAACCTTTTAACCCCTTTATTTTCCAGCAGTTGTAACTTTATTTTTTCTTCAGTGTATCTGTATGAGACCTTCTGTTTTGTGGATTGAGTGGTTGCGTTTAGAGGAATCATTTTGGGGTACATGTAATGTATTTAATACATTTTTTGAGCAGCGGGGATGGAAAAAAAAGCTATTTTACCTTTTGTGTTTTGGAATTTATTTGCATAGCATTCACCTGGCGGTATAAATAATATGTTGACTTTATTTTACCAGCCACTATGATTGTGACAATATCAAATTTATGTATATTTCTCGCCAATGTCATTGGGGGACACAGCACCTTGGGTATAGGCCCTTGCCTTAGGAGGTGGACCCTAGGCGGACCAAATGCGTTGGCCCTTCCCCAGTGGCCTATATCCCTCCTGCTGACACCAGGCTGATCAGCCCTGTTTGTTATTTTTTGTTTCTTTGCAGGAGGTGATTGAGCACCTAGCTCTCACCTGTAGGAAGGTGATCGAGCACCTGTCTCTCACCTACTGGGAAGGTGATCGAGCCCCTGGCTCTCACCTATCAGGGGGGGTCGTCAGCGTGTAATTTTACCGTGACGTTGTTCCCCTTGAGGGCGTCGGGAAACCAGTCAGTTTTTTAGCTGGCTGGCCTTCCTTTTCACCGCTCACCCATCCCCACCTGCCACCTCCGTGGCCTGTTTACGGATTTCAGTAGCGTCACCTCTGGGTGCATGGTACCAAAGGGGTGATGCCGCGACATCCGAAGACGTCAGATTGATGAGTACCCCGACTTCCTCCGTTTTGGGGGCGGTCGGGTTTTTTTTCCCGTTTCCCTTTATGGGTTTGGAGGGCCGCAGGAATTCCGTTTTCCTGCGGCCCCCCAGTGTTGTCCTTTTCCCCGGTCTTTGGGGGCTTCCGTAGCTGGCACTAGGCAGCGGGCATGTTAGCCTGCTGCGTCAGCGTTTCAGTCAAGCATTTGGCCCCCCAGCGTCATTTTTACTGGACGTGCTGGGCTTCCCATAGGCGGGGGTGCTTTTCCCTGCTTAACCATAGCTGGCGTTAGGCAGCAGGACATGTTTGGCCTGCGCACCGGCATTTGGGCAACCATGTGGTACCGATGTGTTACTGCCGCGGTACCGCACGTTTGGGCTTGGTAATGGCTGCCGGGGGGGGGAGGATGGGCCTCCCAGAGGCTGCAGGTGTGTCTTACCCATTTCCGCAGCATTCCAGCGCCGTTCCGGTGGCCGAGTGTTCAAATTTAGCCCCCGGATTCCAGAGGCTTAGGCCATGCCTAGGCTGCGCCCTTTTCTGGGCTTTTACCGCCCCGGGGGGGCGGCCCCAAATGGATCTGGGCCCCTCCCAGGGTGGAGCAGGACCTCCAGCAGCCGGGCTTGTGTTGGGGGCGGAACATAATCGCCATTTTCTGGCATTCGGCATCCTGGCTGTTTGCTGCATCTCCTGGCTTTCGTGGAGGACACAACACCTTGCGGTGGTAAGTTGGCCTGCTTTGGGCCATCTATCCCTGCCCCACGCAACCTGCAGCCATGTCCCTTTCCAGGGACGAGGGGTTAAAACCCCCCACATCCAAAGCAGTGGCGACTTACTTCGCCTGCGCCCGTTGCCACAAGAAGTTCTCTTGCGGCCATCCCAGTGCCCTTTGTGCCCTTTACATTGCTCCTCAGCCGACCGCCGCGGGCCCCGAACCCTCCTGTCAGGAGTCGGTGGCCCCAGAATGAGCAAAGGCTCTCTCACTAGCTGTGGGCGACCTGTCCAGACTGTCCCAGGTTATGTCTTCGGCCATAGAGCGCATGCCATCCCTGCTCGCTGCCCAGCCTAGCACCTCCCAGGATCCAGCGCCCAGCGCAGCCCGTACAGAGTATTCATGTAAGAGGGTAAGAGCTCTCTCTTCCTCGTTATCACCTGAGCTCTCTCCTGACGGATAGTGGTCGGAGATAGAGGCTCCATGCCGGGACTCTGCTTCTTCAAGTGGGGACTCCTCTGATTCTGACTCTGAACCAGACAGAGATGATGGAACGGCAGCAGCGGTCCAAGCCCTTATCCGGGCTGTCAGAGACTTCCTTCATGTTAACGATGAAGATGTCTCAGAATCCCAGAAGGAGGTCTCCTTTAAGCGCAGCAGGCGGCAGTGTTTGGTGCTCCCTACACATCCGGAGTTTGAAGAGCTGATTGCCAGGGAGTGGAAACATCCTGACAGGCATATGTTTCCTACTAGACGGCTTAATGCTCTTTCTCCTTTTCTGAAGGAATCAGTGACAAAGTGGTCAGGGGGTCCCATCTATGGACGCCCCAGTCACCCAGCTCTCGAAATTTACGGCTATCCCGGTCTTGGACACGGCAGTCCTTGGTGACAGCACAGACAGATGTCTTGACGGATTTTGTAAGTCCGCCTTTGAGGCAGCCGGGGCAACCCTGCGACCTGCGTTTGAGTCTTCGTGGGTCAGCAAAGCCTGCATGGTCTGCTTTAAGCAGGGGCTGTCAGCTGGAGCTTCTACAGAGGAATTGTTAAGTCTCGCTTCCCAGCTTTCAGGCGCTTCGAAGTTCCTGTGTGACACTTCGCTTGAGTCAGCCCGTTTAGTGGCTAAAGCGTTGGCCAATGCAGTGGCCATTCGTCGCTCCCTGTGGTTGAAATCTTGGTCGGCGGATGCAGCCTCCAAGAAGTTATTGGTGGCACTTCCGTTTTCTGGCAGTAAGCTTTTTGGCAAGCGTTTTGACGAGTTAATTTCAGAGGCCATGGGGATTCGTAGCACGCTTCTCCCTCAGAGCCAGTCGACACGGCGTCATTCGCTTAAAAAGCGTCCCCGTTTTCAGCCCTTTTGGAGCTTTTCATACAGGCCATCCGCAGGGAAAGTCCCCCGTTCCTCGGGGACTAAGCGCCCCTCAGCCAGACCAGCTTCGTCCTGGCGGTCTCGCAGAATGACCAAGGGTTCTTCCACCAAGTCGCTCTTGGTTTGAGGTCTTGCCCCCACCCTAAAATTTGTCTCGGGTGGGGGGTCTTCTCGTCCAGTTCCAGGAGATCTGGCAGGTACAGGTCGACAATGCCTGGGTTTGCGAGACCGTCACTTCAGGATACAGGATTCACTTCAGTACATCTCCCCCAACACGGTTCCTTCTTTCTTTCCCACCCGCTTCCCTGGCCCAGGCATCAGCTTTTTTCTTGCAATCCACTCCCTCCTCCTTCAAGGAGTGATTACGCCGGTCCCCAAATCCGAGCGTTTTCTGGGATTTTCCTCAAACCTTTTTATGATCCCCAAAAAGGACGGCTCAGTGAGACCGGTGTTGGATCTCAAGGAGCTCAACTGGTTTGTGCAAGTTCCCGGTTTCCGCATGAATTCGCTCCGGTCGGTGATAGCTTCTCTGGAGCATAGCGAATTTCTGGCCACCATAGACATGAAGGACGGTTATCTGCACGTCCCTAATTTCCAGGCATTGCAACTTCACCAAGGGTCTTCACAAAGGTTCTTGCACCCCTGATGGCGATTCTTTGCATCAAGGGCTTGACCATTATCCCGTATCTAGACCTTTTAGTGAAGGCTCCTTCTTGTCACACCTGTCTGGACAGCATCAGGATCACCCTAGACACCTTTGTGCGCTTTGGGTGGATAGTCAATTTTGACAAGTCATGTCTGAGTTTCTGGGGATAATTCTCGACACTCAGGTGGCCAGAGTGTTTCTTCCACCAGGGTAGGTCCAGCAGCTGCAGTCAGACGTTTCTCTACTTCTGAATCACTCCCCATATACCTTTGCATGCACTCCATGCAGTTTCTTGGCAGGATGGTGGCTGCCTTTGAGGCTGTAGTCTTTGCGCAGTTTTATTCTCTCCCTCTGCAACGGGCAATCCTGTCTCAGTGGGGTGGGTCTCCAATGACCCTGGACACAGCGGTTCGTCTGCCACCTTGGGTGCGAGCCGACCTGGGCTGGTGGTTAATTTCCCCGGCGTTGCATCAGGGGAAGTTGTTTCTGTCCTCGCAATGGCTGATCATCACCACAGACGCCAGTGCATCAGGGTGGGGTGTTCGGCTCCTGTACAACTCAGGGTCGCTGGTCCCACAGGGAATCCGGTCTTCAGATCAATGTTCTGGAGCTCCGGGCCATTTTCCTAGCACTCTCACATTGGTCCCTTCTTATTAGAGGTCACCCAGTGCAGATTCAGTCTGACAACACCATGGCAGTGGCCTACCTGAATCATCAGGGGGGCACCAGAAGCCAGGCAGCTTTTCGGGAAGCTGCAAGGATTCTTCGCTGGGAAGAGAAGTCAGTACCGACGTTGTCGTCGGTTTTCATTCCAAGGGTGGAGAACTGGTTGGCCGACCATCTCAGTCGAGCGACGGTCGATTCCAGGGAATGGGCTCTTCTGCCGCAGGTTTTTTGTCTCCTTTGCCAGAAGTGGGGGACGCCAGACGTCGCTCTTTCTTCGTCTCGCCTCAATCACCAACTCCCGAGGTACGTGTCCAAGGCCAGGGATCCCCTGGCCCTAGGAGTGGACGCGCTGGTCCTACCTTGGAGTCAGTTCGCTCTGATCTACCGGTTTCCTACTTGGCCTCTTCTTCCTCGAGTGCTCAAGGGTACCCGCTATACTTATCACCCCAGACTGGCCCCGCAGGTCCTGGTACGCGGATCTCATCTCTCTTTTTGCAGACACTCCTTGGCCCCTTCCGTTGCGTTCAGACCTTGTCTCGCAGGGTCCCCTGTTCCACCCCCCCTTTACCATGGCTTCGTTTGACGGCGTGGCTGTTGAAACCGCAATAGTAAAATCTCGGGGTTTGTTATCCAGACCATGATTCGGGCACGCAAGCCTCAGTCCACCCTTTTTCACCTGGGGTGAGGCCTGGAAATTTCACCCCTTGGTATGTTCTACTCCATCGGTGCTGTCTTTTCTACAGTCAGGCCTGGAGCTCGGGCTCGGCCTGTCCTCTTTGAGAGCTCAGATTTCTGCTCTCTCAATTTTGTTTCAGCGCAAGCTGGCTTCCCACTCACAGTTTAAAACCTTTTTGCAGGGGGTCACGGATTCCATCCCTCTGGTTCATAGGCCTGTCGAACTTTGGAATTTAAATCTTGTTTTGAAGGCCATGCAGTCTTCACCTTTTGAGCCACTACAGGAAGTTTCCCTACGTTTGCTTTCATGGAAGGTGGCCTTCCTGGTGGCCATTACCTCCATCCGCCGAGTGTCTGAATTAGTGGCTTTATCATGCACGTCCCCTTTCTTGGTTCTGCATAAGGACAAGGTTGTTTTGCCTCCTGTTCCTTCGTTTCTCCCTAATTTGGTGTCATCGTTTAACATCAATGAGGACATAGTTCTGTCCTCTTTTTACCCTTTGCCATCTCATCCTCGAGAGCGAGCATTTCATTGTTTAGATGTGGTCAGGGCCATTCAGATCTACCTCTCTGTTCCGGAATCTTTTAGGTGCTCTGAAGCTCTTTGTCATTCCGGAGGGTCCGCGCAGGAGCCTGGCAGCCTTTAAGGCTGCCATTGCCAGCTGGATCCGGTCTGCAATTTCGGAAGCCTATCGGTCTAGGGGGGAACCCCTTCCGTTTCGGGTCACTGCTCACTCCACAAGAGCGGTTGGTGCTTCCTGGGCGGTTCGGGATCAAGCTTCAGCTTTACAGGCTTGCAAAGCTACCACCTGGGCTTCGGTTCATACTTTTTCTAAGTTCTACCAGATCCATACCATTGCCTTGGCTGGCGCAAGCCCTGGCCGCAAGGTGCTTCAGTAGTGATTCAGACAGCAGTGTGCTAGTGCTCATCACTGCTGATGAATTTTTTGGTTGTTACCTCTTTTGTCTCCCATCCCCTGGGACTGCTTTTGGACATCCCAAGGTGCCGTTTCCCCCAATGGCATTGGCAAGAAAATTGGATTTTTGTACTTACCGTAATATCCTTTTCTCGTCCGATTCATTGGGGACACAGGTCCCGCCCTCCTTTTTTTTCCATGGAATCGTTGTGCTCTTTTGTTCTTCCTCTCGGCCACGGTTTTTATACCAACTGACATCAGCAGGAGGGATATAGGCCACCGGGGCAGGCCCAACGCATTTGGTATGCCTAATGTCCGCCTTCTAGGGCAAGGGACTATATCCAAGGTACTGTGTCCCCCAATGAATCGGACGAGAAAAGGATTTTACGGTAAGTACAAAAATCCAATTTTTTTCTGTTTTACTACATTTTCATAGTAAAACACTGTTTTTACAAAATATTTTTGTTTTGTGTCCCTGTATCCCAAAACTTTATTTTTCCCTCAAACGAGGTACAGTACATGACAGCTTGTTTTTTGCTGGGTGACTTGTACTTTTCATTGGTACGATTTTTGGTACAAAAGACTTTTGATTACTTTTTAATCCTGTACTTCTTTATTGTACGATGTGGGTAAGCTTTATTTTATGCTTTTTAATAACATTTAATAATAATAATATTTGATAACATTGCATTAGGGTTTAAATTTGCTGGATCGTGGATTAAATAGCCTAAATGCTCCTCTTCTCACTCCTTTTTTTTGGATAACAAAAAATATATATATAATGCTTAGAAGTCATGAATATTTTCTGATTTGATAAGAAGCAGCAAAAACATGAACCAAACTCCTTGTTATCCCAGTAATCCTATGAAGGCACACATGGAAAGCAGGATGATTACAGATCTCCCTTCTTTCTCTGCATGCTGCCTTCTTTTTCCCTCTGCTCGGCACACAGGTTGAAGTGAGCACTGGAAAATATATGCTGCTCCAACTTTATCCTGCTCTAGCCCAGGTTAGCTCACAGCTAGAATTTTGGTAGTAAAACAAGACCATTATTGTGACCTAGATGTGATATGGTTTGAGCAAGAACCATTGAAAGCTGCTCAGTTGTAAACAAACTGCTATCTGAGCTTTACATGGGGTTACACAAATAATGTACTTTTTAACTTGCCCGAGCAGAGTTCAAGCAGTAGAGGCATTAAAAAGATTCACCAATCAAATGTAGTTGACATTATGTTGGGGATGATCTGAAATCATTACCAAAAACTAATATTGTTTCTCATGCTTACCGGGAAACTCCTTCAGGCTATTTGAGCTTTTACTGTCTCTAGAAGATTTCTATTTTAAAGACAACATCTAGCTACATAGTCACTTGCACTACAAATAAGAGTACCACATGCTTGCATTGTCAATGAGAAAATGACTTGTCCCCTGCCTTACATTAAAAGTAGATGATAACAGTATAGCGGAGAAGGATCATCAGATAGTTATTTTTTCATATTCAAAGCTTTTTGTAAATATTGTATGATATCTTTTCATGAAACAACACTGAAGATACAACACTTTGATACAATGTAAAATAGTCAGTGTGCAGCTTGTATAACATTGTGAATTTCGTGTGCCCTTAAAAGAACTCAGCATACAGCCAGGGCCGGGACAAGATATTTTGGTGCCCTAGGCAAATGGGTCAAATGGCACTTCCCCCATTATAGAAAAAAAATATTAAAAGTTCAAATCCTCTTTTTTGCTATTTTACAAATAAAAAAAAAATAAAAGTTACACTTAATTGTTATCACCACGACAATCCAGTCCATTAAAATGTAACATCATTCATCATGTATGCTCAACACCGTCATAGAAAAAATTAATTTTATGCTAAAATTTGGGATTTTTGATCATTTCATATCTAGAGATGGGCGAATTTCTCAAAATTCGGTTCGCTCACTTCACCGAATTTCCCGACAAAAAATTAACTTTCGGTGTTCCGAATTTACTTTGGGAACGAATTCACGTTAAAAAACAGCTTATTCAATGGCTGCACGAGAGCTGCAGGTGCTGTTCGAGCGTTTGTGCTCCATCCCTAACCCCTTACC
This sequence comes from Phyllomedusa bahiana, assembly GCA_025379985.1. Lineage (NCBI taxonomy): Eukaryota > Metazoa > Chordata > Amphibia > Anura > Hylidae > Phyllomedusa > Phyllomedusa bahiana. The sequence goes on from JAODAL010011557.1 coordinate 57,274, forward strand.
GCCGGGAGCCAGTTTTGGCCTCTCTGACAGTGCCACGCCTTTTTTTGATATTGTCATGTGTCACTTTATGTGGTGAATAACTTTTGACACTTTAACCTATCCATGTGATTTCAGAGATTGTTCTTTCTCGTTGACACATGGTGCTCTTAAGATAGTTAAGGAAATTTTGGTCCAAAATTGTTTGTTTATTTGTGAATAAAAATATCAAGAAAAATCGTGAAAATTATTTGATATAATTTACCTATTTAATAACTTCAAAATTTTCTGCATGTTAAGACAGAGGTTATTCCACTCAAAATAGTTTATAAATGGCATCTACCCTTGTCTGCTGTAGTTTGGAATCATTTTTTAAATGTCTTTTTTTTTTTTTTTCCACGGACTTTAGCGGGCTTAGAAATTAGTGTAAGTTAATTTATCAGTAGAATTTTTCAACAAAATTTTGCAATCAATTTACATTTTTTTAGTGAGATCAGTCCAGTGTCTAACGTTGATTTTGATTGGGCCTGTATGTGTAGATACCCCCATAAATGCCCTCATCTAAGAAAACTACACCCCTTAAAGTACTTTTCAAAACCGATTTAGGGAAGTTTATTAACCATTAGGTGTTTCACACGGAATTAACGCAAGTGGGAAATGAAATTTCATTAATTTCACTTTTTTTGCAGATTTTAAATTTTGTTATTACATTGTACACAAGGAATACGGTAATTGTGATCAGGGAAAATACAAAAACTTAATATTGATTCCCCAGATGTCTGCCGTTTTCAGAGATATCCATATGTGGCCCTAGTGCATTATTTGGCTCTTTCCACAAGCACCAGAATAGCGAGGAGCACCTACTGGACTCTGGAGTCTCATTTTCATTACCATTTTATTTAGGGGCCATTTCAGGTTTTGCGGACAACCTAAGGTTCCAGAAAACTTAAATAAAAGCCCCTAGAAAATACCCACAAATGTTTGAGGAAGAAACTACCACCCCTTAAGGAATATATCCAGGGGTGTAGTGAATGATATCGACCCACTAGGGGGGTGTTTGGCTGTCACAAAACTATTTTTGCGTTAGGTGTGAAAATGTAAAACAATTTGTTTTTTCCAATAATCTGCAATTATTAGTGAAAATGTTTTAATTTTTACAAGGAATCTGGTAAATAACGCACCCAAAACCCTTGTAAAACAAATTTCTTCCATGTTCGAGCGCAATACCGTACATGTGGGTGTAATCTGCTTTTGGGCCGCCCATGGCAGGGGGTTAAGGGAGGTAGCGCTTACTTAGCTTTTGGAATGCTGATTTGGTGGGGCCATGGCGCATTTTACAAAGCCCCCAATGTACTCAGAACAGGTGATACCTTCCAGAAGTCACCACTATTTTAGGATTCTGCACGCCTCAAAAGAAACTCATTCTAGGGGTGTATTGTACATTTTGGGTTGCACAGTGGTTACAATGTTGCTTGTTTTTGCATCGGGCTTATGAAATTAGAGGGGGAAAACGGCAATTACGCCAATGTTGTTTGAGCTTCTTATTTTACAGCGTTCGCCGTTTGCAGTGTAATTTGACAGGGATATCTTTTACATATGGGGGTCGGTACAATTGCCAATGGTAAGTTTTTATATCGTTTTTTTTATGTTTTTTATTACAGTTACATCGTAATAGAAATAGGTCTATAAAAAAACAATTGCGTTTTTATTGTTGTCTGTTCTGATAGCCATTACGTTTTCCAGTTTTCTGTATACGGGAGAGATTATTCTGGGCTTGTTTTGTTGTCGGGGATGAGTTAATGTTTTTATTAGTATACAATATGGGGGGCATATGCCGCTTTGATAAATTTTTATTAAGGTTTTTGTGAGGCATTTTGACAAAATACAGCATTCCTGGTAAGTGTTTTTATTTTTTATTTTTAACATGGGTTACGTTGCGCGTATAGTTATATAGAGAACCCGTGATGCGACTTGACTATGTTGATTTGTATCATCATGTCGATAACGATTACAGCGATCATCCAAATTTGTATATTTTTTTAGGGTTTACTGCTTTTTACACAATATAAAAAACTTTATCAAAAAGGAAAAAACACGTTTTTGCATTCGCCATGTCTGAGAGCCATATCTTTTTTATTTTTTGTGTACGGAGCTGTGTAGGGGTCTTGTTTTTTTGTGGGAAGAGTTGAGTTTTTATTGGTATATTTTTGGGGACAGAATTTTGATCAGTTTTAAATCAGTTTTTTGGAGGCAGGGGTGAAGGAAAATTACTGCAATCCTAGTAGTGTTTCTTATTTTTATTTTAACAGCGCTTCACTGTTGCCAGTATCCATGACCAGTTAGCTTTCACTCTCTGGGTGATACGATTATGGCGATACCCTATTTATATAGTTTTTTAAATTTTGAAGCACTTTAAAAAAAAAAAAAAAGTGTTTTTATTGTGTTAAAATAATATTTATGCATCGCTGTACTTCTGAAGGAGCCATAACTTTCTATTTTGTTCCTTATATCAGAGACGTGTATGGACTTTTTCTTGCGGGATGAAACTTGGATAGTTTTATTTGGTACAACTTTGGCGTCTATATGAATTTTGATCGCTTTTTATTCAATTTTTTGTGCTGCAGGATGTACAAAAAAATCGACAATTCTGTGACCTGTTTTTTTGTTTTTGTTTTTTTATGGCGTTCACCGTACGGGTGAATTAAACATACAAGATTTATCGGGATGGGTCGTTACGCACGCGGGCGATACATAATAATGGGTACTTTATTTATTTTTGATCTTTTTTGGGGCGCGGCGATTGGCTTTTGTAAAGGGAAGAAAAGGGCGGTTGTACGTGTTTTTATTTTATTTTTTTGTGTTTGTGTTTTACTTTTTTTCACTATTTGACATTGATTTTTACTTTTTTCAACTTTTTTTCACTTTATCTCTAACAGCAATCATCAGATTGCTGGTAGAATGCAGACCAGTGCACAGTATCAGTGACTGTGTTTACTGGTTGCCATGAACAACGCCTGTCACCGATGTCCATTTGCTCAATGCATTGCGGGCATTGCGTGACGTCACTATGACCCCGGGAAGTGCGTTCACTTCCCAGGATCATCAGGAGGAGATCGGTGCCGCACTAACAGTGCAGGCCAGGCCGCCAGGGCAGGCAGTGAGAGGTGCTCACTCCGCCTGCATGCGGCCATTGTATTTTCGCAGCCATGGTCTGGCTGCAACAGGTAATGAGCCGGTAATTCACCGCGGCCGGAGCCCACTCGGCCGGGGGTGTGATTCGGCTATGCGGCTCAGCGGTAATTACCGGCTGGTCCCATGTTGCGTTCGTGCGGGGCTCGCCCGCAAGCTCCGCGCGATCGCCAGGGCGTATGGATAGTCCATTTGCGGGAAGTCATTCCGCTAGGGGTATCCATACGCCCTTGTGGGAAGGGGGGAAATATGCAGAGGGAGCTTGGTTGGTCTTCAACAAAGTTGTGTTTTAGTTGGGAAACCCCCATGATGCCGCCGTCTTAGAATCGCTTCCTTAAAAAATTCCCTGGGCAATTAAAAGGGCAAAACTGACCCCAAAAAAATGAAGCGGGAATGTTGCCTGATAAAGTCATGCCAGCGAAAGTGGAAAAAAAAAAGCTGAGCGCTCAGGTGGCACATTAGTGACGAGTGGGAGTTTACGGCGGCAGCCCCAGCAGCAAGAGGTCAGCAGTGACACAATGACTTTGGAGCTGGCAAAAAAAGGGGGAAAAGGACAGAGTGGGGACAATGACACGTGTGGAGTTGACGGCGGCAGCCCCAGGCCTGAGGTCAGACGTGACACAATGACATTTGGAGTGGCCCCAAAAAAAAGGGAAAAGGCCCCCGAGTGGCCAAGACACATGTGGAGTTGACAGCATCAACAGCAGCGTGAGGTCAAAGGGGTGGACTGACAGGAGTGGAGGTGACGGCGGCAGCAGCATGAGGTAGACAGTGGCACAATGACATTTGGAGGTGGCAAAAACTGGGTAGGCCACAGAGTGGGCCAAAGACAGGAGTGGAGGCAGGCCCGGCAGCATGAGGTCGCGTGGACAATGACATTCGGAGGTGGAAAAACAGGGTAGGCCCAAAAGTGGGACAATGACACAGTTGGGGTCCCGCAGCAGCAGCATGAGGGAGACTTTTGGGAAATGACATTCTGGAGGTGGCAAACAAAGGGTAGGCCACAGAGTGGCACAATGCACAGTGTGGAGGTCACGGCGGCAGCGCATGAGCTCAGACAGTGGCACAATGACATTCTGGGGGGTGGCAAAAACTGGATTTAGGCCACAGAGTGGCAAAATTGAAAAGGAGGGTGGGTGTTGGCGGCGGGGGGACAACAGCATGGGGGGGGGGGGGGAGAAGTTGCACAATGAAAACATTGGGAGGTCACGGGGCCGCAGCATCAGCAGCACCCATGAGGTCATAAAGGGGGACAATGACGTGTGGAGGGGGGGTGAAATTTCCAGTCCCGGGTTTAATGAGGGTTTGGTGGCGTGGAGGAAAACTGTCAGGGATGTTTTTGGTTTAAGGGGGGGTTTGGCCGGGGCATCGGGAAAAGGGGCGGGCCCAAAGGTTTGTTTGCCCAGACAATTTTTTTCCCAAAGTTTGGGTGAGGCTTTAAGGGGCTGGGGTATTTCGGGACCCCTTGGGCTTTGGTGGGGGAACCCGGCCGATCCCCCCTTTGATTCACTTGAAAAGGGTCAGTCTTTCCCCCAATTTTTCCCGGGGACAAGGGGGTTTCCCCTTTGGGGGAAAGGGGGGGCCCCACGCCGCCCCGGGAACCCCGCCTGATGCCCCCTTTTATGGTGGGGAGGCGCTTCTCCACTCAAAATCGGCAAGTTGGGGCCAAACCTTTTAAAGTTTGGCTCCCCAGTAGTCCAGGGGTTTTCTAACGGGGGTGGCAGGAGGCTGCCCAAGAAGGCCCCACCTGTTGGTTCAGGGTCTGCCCCAGGCCCTGCGGTGGGGGAACTGCCCTCCTCACTAGGGGGTAAAGGAAGCTGCTCATCAATGCTCCAGACTTAGGTTGCTGCTGATGGAGCTTGGGGTGCTCCCCACCCCCCCCCCCCCCCCACACCTTCTCCCCGCGCCGCCGGGCCCGTAGTTCGGAGCACTGAAGAAAACCCCCCCGGCGGGCCTGTTTAGAGGAGGGACGTTCCGACTTTGGCAGCGGCCAAATGACTACGGGGGATTTTCCCCCTTTGTTTTTTGCGTTTGTCCCCCCCTTCAATAGCTGGGGAAAAAGGCTCCCAAATTTTTGGAAAGGTAGGAGGGTCCAATAGGGTGGAGAGCCAGAAGTCATCCCTCTGCCGGATGCTGACTATTCGGCTGTCACTAGCCAGGCAAATCGGCATGCTGGGGCCATCTGCACAAGTGACTCCGAGGGGCTGCCTGCCTCCATCTCCACTGTATACTGCCACGGTCCTTGCGGGTCATTCTGCCTCGTCTCCTCATCTCCATCTACCTTCTCCAGCTGCTCCTGCTCCTCCTCTCTTGTCACCTGGGTAGAAAATCCACTCATTTCACCAGACAATGCTTCTGCTCCAATGTCCTCCTCCTCCTCCATTTCAGTCCCACCGGACTCATGTGGCCGCAGATGTAGTCGCACGTCTCAGTCCCTGCCCAGACAGATTTTTCAGCATCTGTTCCAAGACATGAGCAGTGGAATGACGTTATTCATCCCGTAGTCCTGGCGACTGACAAATAACGTGGCCTCCTCGAATGGCCTCAACAAACGGCAGGTGTCACGCATGAGCTGCCACTGGCTGAAATCAAAGTTACACAGGGGAGTACTCCTGTCCGCCTGGATCATCAAAAAATCGTTAATGGCCTTTCTCTGTTCATACAGTCGGTCCAACATGTGCAGGCTGGAATTCCAACGGGTGGAAACATCGCATATCAGAGTGTGTTGGGGGAGGCCGTTTTGCCGCTGCAACTCGAGGAGGGTGTTCCTGGCTTTGTAGGAATGGATGAAGTGCATGCACAGTTTCCTGGCCATTTTCAGAATCTTCTGAAGATCGGTGGAAGACTTCAGGAACCTTTTCACAACCAGATTGAACACGTGCGCCATGCAGGGCGCATGGACCATCCTCCTCGGTGCAGCGCGGACACCATGTTCCTCCCATTGTCCGTCACCACGGTTCGATTTGCAGTTGGCGCGGAGAAAGCCACACATCGATTTCTTGCTGCATGACGCGGAGCAGTTCCTCCCCTGTGTGACTTCGTTCGCCGAGGCAAGCCAGGTGTAGAACTGCGTGACACCGCTGTGCCCTACACATGTGGTATGATGGAGCAGTACTTGTGGAGGCTGAGATGGTGGTGGTGATGGAGGAGGAGGAGGCGGACATTGGCGCAGGAGCCGCAGTTTGACAAAGTTGGAGGAGAAAGCGGCGTCTCCTGTCCAAGTTGTTGGTGTGCCTGGGCAGGAAGCACATTCACCAGTGGGCCGTAAAGGACATGTACTGCCTGACCGTTTTACGCTCCGACGTCCCCGCTGCGTCCCTTGGGAACAAACCGTTAAGCTCAAGGACTGAACCACCTTCGTTTAAAATTTTTATGAAGTGCGGTACTGCCTTTTTGGAAAAGAAATTGGGTTTGGGAACTCTCCATCTCGGTCGGCACAAGCCATTAGTTCTTGAAGGGTGCAGAGTCCATTGGAAAGGGGGGGAGCAGCCCCAACAACTTGGACGGAGCACGGTCAGTTCTGACTTAGGATGGTTGGACGATACTTTTTGCAATGCCCGCTGAACGATGCTGGCGCCAAGTAGCGGGCAGGGGCAGGGACGGGGATGATGTCAAAGAGAAACAGCCCCCTTCCAGGGGTGGTGGAGCCTTTTGGCTGCAATGGCATGGGTGCCACTGGGCCTGCTGCTGCTGTTGCTGCGGCGGCAGGTGGCCACCCCAACTGAGCACGTTTTCCCCCGGCCACCGGATGGTGAGTGCTTTTGTTGGCGGGCCGTGGGCAAAGTTAGCTCCGGCCCGTTTCACTTTCTCCCCACAAATTTTTCAATACCCATTTTTGGCCCCTCCGGTGTTTAGCAAAGAATTGCCACCGCCGGTATGGTTTTTACCCCAAGCTCCGACTAGTGACTACTCCCGCCGCTGCCTCGCGGGCCCCCTGTCCCCTATTTCTTGGCCCTGCAAAGCGGGTTTTTTCCCCCGTGGCCGCTTGGCCCCCTCCACATGGCTACCTGCTGATCACGGCCACAACCCCATTGCTGGCTGCGCCCTGCTGAGCGCAAGCTAACGCCCTTTCTCCTGACGGAGCCCTTTGCCTCCCCCGGTCCCAAGTGCGGTCGGCTAATTTATTTTTGGTTTATCTCCGTGTCTCATCACCGGTCTGGTAGCGAGGCGACCCCCCCAAAAAACTGCCCCCATCCCACTTCAACTCTTCTTTGGCTAGCAAGAAGCAGGGGTTTTTGGGCCCCATTTCTTCGCTGCCAAGTAGGTGCTCCCTCTCAAATTTTTCTCCTCCTATATAGTGGCGGACCCCGAACCCTAGTAGATTCTGGCGGGAAAAAAAACCCGGATGGGACGAGGCGGGTTGAGGAAAGGTGGGGGCCGTTGCCCGCCCCCGGGCCATGCCAACTAAGGTTGTGTTGACGTTCCACGACTCTTGGTGGGGGTTTTCAGTGTATTGGGAGGAAGTGGATGATGTAAAACCTCAAGAACCATTGGGTTGCACAACCGGCGCTAGTGACAGGGCAGTTGGGCCTCACGGTGACCCTGCTGGAGTCCCTTGCTGTGGGGCGACCTTTCTCCAGGAAAGTTTGTGCCTCTGCCACTCCCGGTGAAAAGGGCCCGCCCCCTCTCTGTTGACTTTTGTTTGTTCTAAATTTTACAGAACTGTTTGTGAAGATATCTGTATATGATAAATACACACCCCTTATTTTATCCAAATGAACCCACTAAAAGCTTGGGTAACTTTTGGTATAAAATTTCCTCCACAAATGGGCAGGAAAAAATTGATTGTATGTGCCTTTTTAAAAAATCTGTGTATTTTAATTTAAAGAAAAAAGGGTTAATTAAAACCTTCGGAATGAAATTTGCTACAGAAATTTCTTTGGGGGTGAAAAAAAAGTTTTTTTACGAGTACAATGCAGAAAAAACCTTATTAACCCCTGGTGTAAAAGCGCAAAAAATTGAGCAAACAAAATACGAGCTTTGTGCTGTTACAAGGCGTGTTTTTTTCGCTACACAAAAAGAGAAAAAATTGTAATTAACCTTTGCTTGTGATTTTTGCTACGGGAAAAATTGTATTTTTTGGCGGTGAAAAAGACGGTTTCTTTTAGTCACCACAACAGCAGAACAACGCTTAATTAATCCCTGGATGTAAATTGCGCAAAAGAATTGAGCAGCCAAAAATGAAGTGGTATTTGTATTGTTAAAAACGCTGTTTCTTTAAATGAATACAACAGGAACTGGCTTAGATAACCCTTGGATATTCAATGTGCTGTGAGTAGATAGCATTAAAATGTATATGCAGCTGCACTGGACACACACTGGATTTCAGATCCAATACCCCACAAAATCAGAAATAGAACGTTAAGATAAGCAGTCTCTGAGACAAGCTGAGACACCCCCAAAAAATCGCTGTATAAAAATCAGTTCTTCAGTAAGAGCTATTACAAGCAGCCGCGTCAGCACCTTCCCTAATCAGTACAGTGAGAGGAGTGTGAGCTCCCAGCGTCGCGCCCGGACTTATATAGTGCGGTGACGTCACAAAATCCCGCCGGTCTCTGACTGGCTTCATCTCTGCACATGTCATGCAAGCTATGCCCTTCTTCCTCCCAGAGTGCTTTGCCCCATGTAACGCCATGTGCTCGCAGCCATTTTATCAAAAGCACACTTCGTTCACCCGAAGTACCCCAAACTTCGACTTCGTTCAGAACCGAAGTATTCCTGAAATTCTAAACGAATTCCACTTTGTTAGAATCGATTCGCCCATCTCTATTCATATCCCCTAAAATTGAAGAAAAGTGATCAAAAAGTCACATGTATCCAAAATGGTGCCAATCAAAAATACACATCAGCCCGCAAAATTCGCCACCTCACTCAATTCCACTCAAGGTAGATGAACAAAAAAAGTTATTGGCTAAACATTTAGAGTAGATGTTTGTTTTTGTTTTTTACGGTACTAAAACATGATGAAAACCCTACATGTTTAGTATTCCTGGACTTGAATCAACCTGCAGAATCCAGAGAATGCATCGAAGAGTGAACGCTGTAAAAAAAAAAAAATATGCGCAAACATGGCGCAAGTATGTTTTTTTCACACTTTGCCCCACTTAAATTTTTTTTGCAGCTTCCCCGTATAGTCTATGGTCCGGTGAATGATACCATTAAGAAGAACATCTTGTCCCACAAAATAAAAGCCTTCATAGGTCTGTGTAGATGGAAAGATAAAAGAAAAAGTTTTAGCTCTGGGAAGACGAGGAAAAATACAAAAAGCCATATTATTGACCGGTTGTCAGGAAGGGGTTAAAAGTATTTATTTTCCGTGGCACCGGCAGTGGACCTTTTAGATATCGGGTGCCCAAACTGCAACCCAAAACCTAATTATTGATCACAAAGTGCCAACACACTAATGTAAACTGAATATTGAGGTGATGTCTCTGATGCCCATAGCAACTGATCCGAGTGCAGCTTTTATTTTTTTAGTGCCGTAGAAGAAATAATAGCTGATCTCTGTGGGTTGATTGGTTGCTATGGGTAACAAAAATAGACTATTAGACATTATAATGTATGTATGTTTTATGCACACGAGTGAGTGTCTATTGTATATATCTTAAATACATGTATATTGTATACATACACACTATATACACACACACACACACACATCGTGCGTGCATATATGCATATAGAGAGCTGTGTGTGTCTAGTAAATCATGTAATAAGCAACCAGTGTATACAGAGGGAAGGGTTCCACAGTGGCTGAGTAACTAGTTGCAGTGAGGGGGTCATTCCTTCAGCTTGCTGCCTGCTCTCTGATTGTTGAGCTCTCCAGCACTGTCCAGACAGCGGAGAGTTAATAGAGGACAGAGCAGGAGGAGCCTACACTGAGTGGAGGGGGGGGGGGGGCACAGGAGGGCTCATTGTGAACTAATGACCCCTCTCCTATCTCACTGCTTATCAGTGTCTGTATAGGAGAGACTGTCATCAATTCACAATGAATGATCGGTCAAGCTCCCTGCACAAGCTCCGGACAGTAGCACTCACACTTCGGCTCTCACTCTCCTCAGTCCCGCTCGCTGTAGTCGCTCGCTGTAGTCGGAGGAGATGTAGGAGGAGAAGTAATTTCAATCCTGCTCTGCCACCCTGCCTCTTCCTTTCACATGCCTCAGAAGAGATAAGGGGGCGGCACTGGGAGGGACAAGCAGCAGCAGTAGATAAAGTCAGCCTGCTGCTGCCTGCCGTGTGCTGCTCCAACAGTGATGTTCCACACATTGAACTGCGCCCCCTTACTTCCTGGCAGAGGTGTCACCCTAGGCGATAGCCTACCTCTGCCTACCCATCGTCCTGGCCCTGCACACAGCCATCAATGCCCAAACCACTGGCAACAAAAGTGAGTACACCCCTAAGTAAAAAATGAACACATTATGCCCAATTTGCCATTTTCCCTCCATGTTGTTATGTAAATCATTAGTATTTCAAGGTCTCAGGTGTGAATGGGGAGCAGATGTTTTAAATTTGGTGTTATCGCTTTCTCACACTCTCATACTGGTCACTGGAAGTTCAGCATGGCACCTCATGGCAAAGAACTGCCTGAGGATCTGAAAGAAAGAATAGTTGCTCCACTTAAAGATGGCCTAGGCCATAAGAAGATTGCCAACACCCTGAAACTGAGCAGCAGCATGGTGGCCAAGATCATACAGCGGTTTAACAAGACAAGTTCTACTCAGAACAGAACTCGCCATGATCGACCAAAGAAGTTGAGGCAACAAATAAACAGAATTAGGTATATGTGTGATACATGAAGGAGGAGCAAAAAGTAAACCATTGGCCCCAAGTTTGATAGTATCTTTCTGCAGAAGCAATGGTATCTGTTCTTAATTCCTCCATCCTTTGTATATGATTAATTTTTATAAACCAATAGACAGTTATTATTTTTTTATTTTTTTACTTTACTTTTACTTTCAAACAACACATTGAATCTAGCCATTGCGTGGGTTGACCCCATACACCTTAGAGTACTAAACTGTGTACGAGTTGAGGTACTTGCCTAAAATGTATTTCTTCAAATAGCTGGATATCTTATAGTAGTTTTTGCTGTTTACAGTACAAATAACAAATTACAACACCAGTGCCTGATCAAAAAGACATTTGTTTCTTAGTGTTTGCCTTTGGTTTGCATGAAGAGCCAGCTTTAAAGTCCCTTTCTGTCTGTGTACACTTACCATTACCAGCTTTGTTGTGCCGGTATGGCCTAATTACTATCAGGGGATAAAGAGGGCTCAAAAAGTGCTACACCCACCTGTCCTGGGATAACCTAAAATACTACCAAGAGGTTGCTTGAGATTTATCAACAAGCTCTCTTCTGTGACTCTACTGCTGCTCCTAGAACACCATCCGTTTCTTGTTCAAGTAGATTCCCATACTCATATGCACATCGCCATGGATCCAGAACTCAGGAAAGTAACAGAATAAAGACATTTGCTGTTTCTTAGTGTTTGCCTTTGGTTTGCATGCAAGAACCAGCACGATAGTTCCTTTCTGTCTGTGTGCACATACCATTACCAGCTTTGTTGTGCCGGTTTGGCCTCATTACTAGATGTTCGTGGAATCACATGAGTCTTTCAATGTATGCAAATAAGGCTAAATCATTTTCATGCAAGTTAATATTCCCAATCTTGAATTGTATTGTAAAAGTAATGTTTGTGTTTAGAGCACAACAGCTTTTCCTCCCTTTGAATCTAGATATATAGGTGTATGGGCGAGAAGCTAAGCAGTCTCAGGCAGCTGTTAGATGCTGACTTTGAGTGTTATTAATCTCACATGCTATTCTTCTTTTCTCTCTAGCACAAGTGAAGCTGATGTGGAGACTGTCATGGATAAGTTGTTTGATGAGCTGGCTCAGAAACAAAATGATAGTACGTAAGTTAATTTCTCTTGAAAGGGAACACATTTAAAACACAATGCCCAATCTCTACTGACCAATTAATAAGTTCCATTGCTGTCTATGGGTTGATGCCACACTCAAGTGGCAGTCATTGTATCAGCATTTTGTCTAATTTATGTGTTGAATCATGTGCTATTATTCATCAAGCTATGCATTTCCTAGCTGTAAGGGATGAATTTTAGGGTAATTATCCAGACAAGACCGAGCTTTTGTTCCTGTTCCCATAGTAACAAGACCAAGGATTCTGAAAGTGCAGGGCAGGGAGCTGAAGCTGAGCAAAGCCTGTGGATCCGTTGCTGACTGCACATTTGAGGAACTCTGTGACCGTGTAAGTTTTTTTTTTTCTTTTTTTTTCCTCCGGAGAGTTTTGTTTGTGTGAACACAAATTCTTGTTTCTCATAAACACTAAACAAAAACATTTTCATGTAACGCCCCGATTACTCACTTTTCTGTATAATTATCTTCTAAAGCAACATTTCATTTATTGAAGCGAATACTCAATGTCTCCAATTATCAGACCAAAGCACACATGATATCAAACACACAGTGGCCAGTAATAAAAACAAATGTCAAAGTGCAGGGGCATGCACTGGATTCTATTCAGCCCATTTGGCTCCATGAGCTGCCATATGGTGCTGTCTCAGCTGCCATATGTCAGATATTCACCTTTAAAAGTGATGCTTAAATAGAGGGACAACTTCATAATATGTCCTATAATGGACCATGCCATTATTTCTTCAGGTAGGATTCTCTTCTTTGCTAGATTCCATCATAGGGTCTCTCTAAAGTGTTATACAACATAAACATGTGCATGAGGCCTTACTTAGCCAATACTTCCCATTAGTGATCCTAATTTACATCTTCTGTTATAGCTCAGAGCAGTATTTATAATTCTGCTAATTGGTTATTACTTGGAATCAGTCAATATTGAGTGTGGCATTTCAGATCAAAGTCAATTTCAATTCGAATTCCACTGATTCTATTCTATTCATGTCATCCTTATTTTTGGTGTAAATCGCAATAAAATTGACCACAACTCTAACAAAAAGTTTGGTGTCTCAACTTTCTATTTGCAACTGTGCCTCTATCCTTGAATAATCAATGCAATCTTTTCTAGTTTATACAGTCAATATTTTTTTTTCAATCGGTCATCTTTATAGCCTTTATTGGAATGGAACCAGGCAAAAGTTCCAGCAAAATCATCTTGGCCAATTACGATTATATCATTTTTATCCAATCATCCACACTTCATGATTGCTTCTCTCAGGCCTGTTGGAACATCCAACATATTTTGTCACACTCATGTTGGATTTTCATCTTAAAGGAGACCTATAATCATTTTTCTTGTATTAGACCTGGAAAACATATGCCATTAATTAACATCATTTCCTCTTAGAGCTCTATATGTTTTATGAATACAAAAAGCTCAGCTAATAAACATTGATTTGTGTCAAATTTGTGATAATGAGCAACCGGAATAATAAGCAGTTATGTCTCCACAATGCTTGGAATATGGGCTGTGCGACTCCTGCACCCCCATAGTAATATGAATGCTTAAAATAACTTCTAAGAAGTAAAAACCCTTTCCCCTTTTTATACTGGATGCTAAAAAATAGGCAGAAGAATTTTTTAGCTTTCATGCATAAGAAACATGGACAGGGAAGGGCCTATTTTTAGCACCCAATGTAAACAGGGGAAAGGGTTTTGACTCCTTAGAAGTTATTTTAAGCATTGATATTACTATGGGGGTGCAGGAGTCGCAGAGCCCATATTCCTAGCATTGTGGAGACATAACTGCTTATTATTCTGGTTGCTCAGTAGAGTAATTGGATATGTAGAAAATATTCAGAAGGATGTTATCACAAACAATTGGTACTGACATTACAGAATACCATTGATAACGTGTTTATTTCACATTGTAGCCCCTGGGTGCCAGTGATTACCTTGCGATGTGCAAAACTTTTGATACAGTTTTTATTCGACAAATACCTCAACTAAATGTGACAAAGCGCTCTCAAGCTCGCAGGTTTATTACTCTCATAGATGCCTTCTATGATCATAAGGTAAGGAAATTCGATTTTTTTTTTTTTTCAAATTCCAACAGGTAGATTTTATTGAGTGATAAACAATTACAGCCAGTATCTGGAGACAGTCCAGTAGCGCGTATATTAAACTACATTCGAGTTTACATAGTATAAAATAGCTGTCAAGTAGTAAAAATATATGTCATCTTTGGCTGAGAAATAGGATAACAAACATACAGTAGCAGAGCATTATCAAAACATTGAAAGCTAGTGATACAGATGTAAGCAAAGTAAAGCTGTAACTGCATGTCATATAAAAGTGAGTCTCGTAGGACCCTTTTTGTATCGCCAAACCAGAAACTGGTACTAGATGTCTGCGGACCTGCTGCAATACTGGTGTATGGACAACAGGAAAAAGAAGAGAACAAGCGTCCAAAACAAAGAAAAAAAAAAAAAAAGTGGATCTCCGGACAACCCCCGCTCACCCCCGTAGTCCACTCCCAGATCATAGACCGTTAACTGGCATGTACACCTACAGGTGTATCTCAACCAGCGAAACGGTACTGGTCCGTTCGACAGAAGACAAACCACTCGTCCCAGATCCGCAAGTGTTTCATGGTTAGAAAGAGGGAGTCAGCATAAAACTCCTCCATTCGTTGCAGTGTGTGAATTTCCCGAAACCATGAAGAAATGGACGGACTGGAAGTAGATAGCCATAAACGGGAATCACCAATTTTGACGCCAAACTCAAGAACCGCAATAGATGTGTTTTGAGGGAAGTGATTGACATAGGGATGTCAAAAAGAAACAAAGAGGCCGGGTCATTTCTAATTCTAAGACCTGTGATGACATGTATAAGATCAAGGACACTCTTCCAAAAGGGCTGGAGAATAGGGGAGCTCACCAGATGTGCGAAAGTGTTCCTATGTGTGCTTTGCAGTGCCAGCATATGTTAGACGTCGCCGGGTTGATGGAGTGCAGAAGAGCTGGGACCCTATACCAACGTGTAATTAATTTATAGTTCAGTTCTTGCGCCTTGGTAGAAACGGCGGATTTGTGGGTTAGGAAAAAGGCCTTTTCCCATTCTTCCAGCGTGAGTTCCCGTCCCATTTCTATCTCCCATGCCTTCTGGAAAGGGAACTTATCTCTGTCTGTGGAGATTAAAAGCCCATATATTCTCGAGAGCGTGCGCCTCCCCAAAGACTCCTGCAGACACCACTTTTCGAATGTCGAGTACTGTCTATGGAGATCTAATGCGGTTTTATTGGTAGAATAAAAGCTTTGCAATTGATAGTAGCTAAATCTCAAAAAGGCAGACGATGTTGTGTCACCTACTAGATTGTAATAAGATTTCAATGAGTCTGGGGAGAGCACGCTGCTGAAGACCTTGTTGGATACCCCCCTGCCCAACAACCGGGTGCTAGCTAGCGACAGGTGTTCAGGAATCCCGGGATTGCCCACGATGTGGACGAGTGGACCCCCTGGTTTGAACAACGACATCTTGGAGGGGTAAGCTCTGCAAATCAGAACCGATGTGCGAGCCACTAGCGGGGCTTTGTTTAAGAGCCTTCTTGGTAAGAATCGCGGCGTCAGCCATGGCAGAGCCGCTGTGGGTGCTCCGTATATCAGCGTCTCAAGCTGTACCCAGAGTTTCGAGTGGGCGTGGTGGAAAGAGTCCAATGTGGGCACCATGACTGAGACCAGATAATAGAGGAAGAAATCAGGAAGTGCAAGTCCTCCCTTCACCTTAGGCCTCGTAAGTATAGAGTGAGCTACTCTGGGGTGCTTATGTGCCCATACAAATTCTGCCAAGTTTGCGTAAAGTCTTGAAAAAACTTTTTGGGAGCAGAACAGGGACGGTTTGGAAAAGATATAACAAACGGGGGAGAATGTTCATTTTGACTATGTTTATGCGCCCGATCCAGGAAAAGTCCCTTTTGTCCCATTTTAATAAATCTTGCCTAATGATGGAGAGCATTGGGGACAAAATTGAGGTCGAAAATTTTTTCAGGGTTCGCCAGTATTTTAACACCCTAGTAACGGAAGGAGGTTGTGGACCATGTGAATGGGTAAGCCGATTTTAAGCGTCTAAGGGTGTGGTCAGGAAGATTTAGACCTAGCGCAACACTTTTTGACATGTTTACTTTGTGGCTACTAAGAGAGCCAAAGTCTTGCAATGCTCGAAGCACTGCAGGGAGAGAGTCTGAGGGATTTGAAAGGTATAGAAGCAGTTCGTCTGCAAACGCCGAGCATTTTATGTGTTGGCTAGCAATGTGGACACCCTGAATGGAGTCGTCTAACCTCAGAGCTTGCATTAGGTGTTCCATAACTAAGATATAGAGTAGTGGGGAGAGAGGACATCCCTGCCTGGTGCCATTGGTTATCTGGAAAGGAGAGGAGAGAGAGCCGTTTATGCGGATCTGCGCTTGTGGGAGATGATATAGTGCAAGTATCCTATTCATCATTGCCGGGCCCAGTCCAATTTGTTCCAAAACTCCCTTCATAAAGGTCCAATTAACTCTGTCGAAAGCCTTTTCAGCGTCTAGGGATAAAAGAACACAGGGGATTTTTGAGGTCCTAATATGTTGTAGGAGAGAGAAGGTCTTCAAGGTGTTATCTCTCGCCTCTCTGGAGAGAACGAAGCCGACCTGGTCGAGATGAATGAGAGAGCCTAACAAGGGGCTAAGCCGCATTGCAATCAGCTTAGCGAAAAGCTTAGCATCGGTGTTAATGAGAGAGATGGGTCTGTAACTTTGGCATAAGGCCTGATCTTTCCCTTCTTTTGGGATCACTGTGATAAATGCTTTCAGGAAGGCCGGGTCAAAGTGGGAGCCAGAGGAAGCTGTGTTAAATGCTTTAAGGAGGGGTGTAGCCAGGCAGTCTCTCAGGATTTTATAAAAATGTGCCGTGTACCCGTCAGGGCCCGGACTCTTCCCTGCTGGGAGGGCTGAAATAGCTCTACCAAGCTCCTCGAGCGTAAAAGGCTCCTCCAGAGAGGTGAGAGTTTGGGGGTCGTGACGGAGTAGGGCCGTGCATGAGAGGTAGTCCCTGAGGGATTTGTGGTGAGTCTCCAAGTGTTGGGGAATCCCGGGGGGAGTAAGATTGTACAGCTCTGTGTAGTAGCTGTTAAAGACCTTAAGTATATCCTCTGTTATGTGTGTGAGCTGGCCTTTTGAATTTTTAACAGACGGGATAAATAGGGAAGCCCTTTTCTCGCGAAGCGCTCGAGCCAAGTACCGTCCCGGCTTGTTGCTCCAGGCATAGAAGGAGCCAGCGCAAATTTGGCGGTATCTCTGGTGCTGTTGATCCAGTAGTCGGCGTATCTCGTGTCGAGTTTGCATCAAGTCTCTCAAGTCGGTCTCCAAGCCCGAGGCTTTATGTGTGGACTCAAGCAGATGCAAACGCGAGAGAAGGGCTTGCAGTTTGTGAGCCTTTTCACGTTTCAGTCTGGCACCGTGTTTAATGAGGACGCCTCTCAAGACACACTTAAGTTCTTCCCACTGGGTCTGTGGTGTTGTAGGATTGTCAACGTGTGCGGAGCAGAACATTTCCATCGAGCTAGTGAGCTCTGAGAGGCAGAGAGAATCCGAAAGTAGAGACTCATTTAGCTTCCAAGAAAAACCGGGTCTGCTATCTTGTGGGAGACGAAAATCACAGTGGATCGGAGCGTGGTCAGAATGTAAGATATTACCAATCGAGGCACTACAGACAGAGGCTAGTAGTGAGTGGTGCGGGAGGATGAATCAATTTTCGGATCCTACTGTGGGCGCTCAATGGAAGGGAAGACCTACCTGTTGAGGTGTCTTGTGTGGGGTTTAGAGTGAAGTTGAAATCGCCGCATAATATGATTTTGCCTTGAGCAAAACATGTAAGGGTATCCAAGCATTTGGATATAAACAAGAGCTGTCCAGTATTAGGGGCGTAAATGTTCGCGATCGTGAACATGTGACCCTTAATATTACACTTAACCAACAGAGTTCTGGCTTCCTCATCGGAATGGACTTCCAGGATCTGGACCGGCAAGGACTTATGAAAGAAGATGGCAACTCCTTTCGTTTTGGCGAGGGAATTACTGCAATGGCACCAGACAGGGAAGTATCTGTTGCGGAGGTTTTGGGTGTGGGAGTTTAGTAAGTGGGTCTCTTGTATACAGACTATGTGAGACCTCTGTTTATGCAGGCTGTAGAGGATATGAGAGCGCTTCTCGGGAATATTAAATCCCTTCACATTGAGGGATGTTACTCGGAGGTTAGCCATTTGGAGGCAATGTATGAGTCTCCAAGAAGGTGGGACCGAGAAGAGAGACCGAGGGTAAGGCGGAGATCGACCGGAGAGAGCCAAAATGAACTAATTTTAACCATAATAACATAAGTAACGAAACAGGCCTATTAAAATCAGGCCAAAGTACTACAAAACTGTGAAGTAAAACTTCAAAGGCTATAGCGGCATGCAGGCAGGCCGTTGTATCCTGGGGGCAGAGAAAGTTACTATCAAAAGATAGCAAGAACCTGTACATGGATTAAGAAACAATGTCACAAACAGAGACGTCTCAGGGCGGGTAGATTTCGACTGAACAGTTGGGATGATGGCCAACCCCAAGCAAAGAGGAGGCAACCAGAACCCCAACCGTGGGCAGAGAAAAAGATAGCCAATCACCCCAGTCGCACATAGTGTGTTTGATAGTCTCTCTTTATCATAATGGTTATAACATTTTTACACAGTTATAAGTCATTTGTAGAAACGTTAGAGAGAGAGAGACGAGGGGGATCAGGAAAAAGAGGAGGGGAAGAGAAATTAATAAAGGGAATAAAAAAAAGGGGGGGAAGGAAAGAGGTATTAGGGAGGGCAGGCAAAAGAGTAGGGGAGAGGAGGGATGGAGAGAAAGGGGGTAGAGGCCACGGCCTCGTCAGGGGGTCGCTAAGGCAAGGGAGACAATAGATTTCCGCAGACAAGAGAGCAGAAAGCAGGAGATACAGGAGAGAGACTTCCAAGAAATATTTGTAAACCTATCTTAAGAAGTGTCAGTCCTGTGTTCAGCGATGGGGGTGCCTCTTGGTCGGGGAGCGTTCCGCGCTGCTTGGACGCCGTCGAGGACACTGGGGCCTTGGGCCCATGGAAACAGGAGGACGAGGTTGCAGGACTTGAGTAGCTTCCGGTTGATTAGTGGAATCCATCTCAGGAAGTCCTAGTGTTGCGAGGAAGCTTGGTAAGTCCATTGAGGATCGGAAGGAGAGAAGTTTGTCTTTGTGTCGAACCTGGAGTGAGAAGGGGAAGCCCCACCTGTAGAGAATACCCCTTGCTTGGAGAAGAGACAGGAGTGGTTAGACCGCTGCACGCATACGGAGGGTCCTTCTGGAAAGATCTGGGAAGAGGTGAAGTGTCATGCCGTCAAAGGTCACGTTTTGCATTATGCGGGCTTTTCTCATTATTTCTTCCTTCAAGGTGAAGTGGTGAATGCGACGCACGATGTCTCTTGGCTTCATGGGATCCTGGTTCGGAGGCCGGAGCGCCCTGTGCGCTCGGTCAAAGGCGATCTCTGTCCCCTCTGGTCTGCCCAGGATGTAGTTAAACACCTTCGTTAAAGTTGGTATCAGTTCAGCCGGCATGACTGTTTCTGGGAGGCCCCGCACTCTTATGTTGTTTCTTCTATTGCGGTTTTCTAGGTCATTTATGTGGCTGATAAGATTAGCGTAGCGATCATTTTGCTCGTTGATGGAAGATTGCAAAGTTGAAATCTCGGTCTTTGTGGACGTCTGATCTGCCTCCAGCTTTTGTACCCGCTCCTGAAGGACCACAATGTCAGTTTTAACAGGGACCAAGTCACGCCTCCAGGCATGTTGCATGTCAAGCGCCATTTGGTGCATATCGGATTTGGTGGGAAGCAGTGATAACAGCGCACGGAGCTCTGGATGGGCCGCAAGAGTGTGGATCGCCTCCTCCGGCGGGGGAAGGTTTACGGCTTGAGAGAGAAATTGAGGGCTTGCCTGGCGAAAGACAGGGGCATCGGCCGGGGGCATAGAGTCGTTCAACTCGGCGAGCCGGGCTGCCACTCCATGTGGGCGAGTTTGAACGCGAGTGCCACTCCGGGCTTGGCTGTGTGGCTGGCAGCTGTGCAAAGTGGCCTGTGGGGCCGGGAGTCATGGAGACTATAATATTCTGTCTCTCTACAGGCTCCTGCAACTCCGGAACTATTATGGAGGCTCCCATAGGCACCAATGAGGTCCCCACGGGGGTAGAAGTTAAAGACATCTGTGTGAGACGGTGGGTCGTCAGGGGCCCTTCCCCAAAGGTCGTCATGGGTTCTGGAGGGGCCGGGGCGAAGTCCTCGATAGCTGCGGAAGACTCCATGGTGGTCTGAACATGCCGCTGGGGAACATCTCCCCGTGCTTGCTCGAGCGGCGGTGGTATGTTGCGCTCTGTAGTAGCGGGGGATTGGCGCAGGTCCTTGGAACCCGAGCTCGGGTCTTCCGCAGCCCAGTTATTCATAGAGTTCTGCATATGTGTGGCAGTAGGGCTCGCTTCAGGCGAGTAAGGTGGAGCAGGGGGGTTAACTGTCCCACAGGTGCAGCATGATGAAAGCTGTCAGCAGCGGGGGCCTCCGCAAGCCCTGTCCTGTCGCAGTGCTGCGCTGTGCACCCACCTCTCTTCTCTGTGTTTCTGTTCTGGGTGTGTTCCCTGCTGGGGCTCCGCAATTCTGCCGGGTCCCGCTCCATCATCCGCTC
The DNA here is from genome assembly GCA_025379985.1 of Phyllomedusa bahiana. NCBI lineage: Eukaryota > Metazoa > Chordata > Amphibia > Anura > Hylidae > Phyllomedusa > Phyllomedusa bahiana. The sequence goes on from JAODAL010011557.1 coordinate 78,123, forward strand.
CGGGCACAGTGGCTGTAGTACCGGTGCGGCACCATCACGCAGCTCCCGCGGCGGTCGTGGAACAGCGTCACCTGCTCCCTGTGAGCCAGGCAACACCGGTGAGTTTCGGCAGTCTGCGCGGGGCTTTGGGGTCCCAGTTTCAGCTGGTGCCGGTCTCAGTATCTCCCTCGGCGTCCTCTTCCCTCTGCGCCGAGAGGATGGCGGGCAAGATGGCGCCTCTACTTCCGAAGCGCGGGAACCCCGCGAGTCTTCCACAAGCCCCGAGAGCGGAGCATAGTAGTTGGAAATAGGGATGTCCTCTCCTGCTGTGTCTCTGAGGGCTTTAGCAGCTCGTTTTGCCCTCTTGCTGCTCATTTTGCGGGCTGGGTGAGGCTAAATTATTGGGCCCTGGACGGAGCTCTCTGCAGACGCGTCTGTGCTCTTCACATGGCAGGACACGCCCCTCGTCGAAAATTAGATTTTTGATATGTCATATATTCTGTTAGAAAAATAAATATCTAGTGACATGTAATGTTCTCAGCCTGTTATATATTGTATTGTCTTTTTTTAACCTTGAACAATCTCTAATATTTTTGCTTCTCACTTTATGTAAGATATGTCCTGAATACATATCAGAATATTTCTAGAAATCTTGAGCTGAATGTATAGATGACAATATGAATGGTAATATAATAACTGTATATATTGTGCAATCTTAACATAGGTTAAAAAATCAGCATAAAGGGATCCAGGTTCAACACAGCTATGTAGATAGGTAGCAGTGAGAGCTCCCTTTCCTTAATGGCCACCCTCAGCATCCTAAAGTAGAGGCACCATTACTGCACTCCTGCAGTTCATGAACTGCTATCTCTTGCACAGCAGTCGGACTCATTCAGCTTTCTAGCGGCCCAGCAATCCTGCAGTGGCAATATCGAAGATGGTGCTGCCACAGTCTACTACCTGTAGAATGAAAAGACAGAAGGTAATACAGACACTGGGCGACATGCATGAAATTTGGCGTTAACACGCCAAATTTCATGCGATTAAAAGAGGCATAGAATTCGCCTGATTTATGAACCCGCTATACAGCGGGTCAGAAATCAGGCGCATTCCAGCGCTCTGGCGACAGTTTTGGCTCAGGAATACCACTTTGAAAGTGGTTTACCTGTTCCGACTGTAATGCGCCCATTAATGCCATAGCGAAGCTATAAATCTATAGCTTCGCTACGGTTCTAATGCGCCTCGACTCCCGCAGATTTGGAAATGTATGAGCGGGGCTGCGCCTGATATCGGGCTGAAAAGACAGCAGATATCTGCCGCAGCCCTGTTCATACATGTCGCCCACTGCGTTTTAGTTATGGAGGGGGGAAGAGGGAGACTTTTCTCTTACTGTGAACTATAAAAGACTGGTAATAGAGAGCTCAAAGAAAACAACCTCAAACATTCAGACAATTCTAGAGCAAGCTTTCCAGGTGTAGTTGACCAAATTCCAAGCTGAATTAGAATACATTTCCACTCAGATAGAGAAAGAGGAACTCCAGGTAAACCAGATGTAAGAGGCTACTGATAATCTTAGGAAGGAAAATATCTAAAGTAGACCACAGATGCTCTGGGTCTGGATTATTACTGTTGTATTGAAAGTACTTACCATGTTAAACCAGATCTCTGCTTCAACTGCTAAGACCACACACTGGGCAACACCAACACTAGCATCAATGGTCTTGAAAAGTCATCATGAGACTGCTGGACAATAATAACAAGGTGGCCATGCTTACAGTTTTTATAAAGAGTAATCAGCTAGTGTCCATACTCGGACTCAGTGGGGCAGATTTATCAATACTGTCTAGTATTAAAGCAGTGTACAGTATTATAGTGTTGATAAATCTGGCACATGTTTATCCTGCCTTGTCTTAACTTTACACTTTCTATTATTTGGTTTAGTTCATGGCAAAATGTATATTCGTTTATTTGAAGATTACTGAGCAGACTTAGCCAGGCACAGCAGAGCTTTCCGCAAGCCAAAAAAGCATGCTTCCAACTACAGTGCCTAGGAAATCTACTTTGAATATAGCTTTATATTCACCTTTCGTTCGCCAAGCTAAATGAAAACATTGTGGAGATAGTTTGTGAAAGACATTAGTTGAGTTCTGATGAAACTATCCATGCAAAGGAATGTCTGGCATTCTAAAAGCCCACAGATGCAACACCACCAATTTAGGAGTGCACCCACAGGTTCTCCTCTTTTATTTATTTATTTCCATGATTGAGTCCTAAAGCGCAGTTAGGGACTAAACATTCAGGCTCTTACAGGACAGCCAAACATAGAAATTATGGGGTGAGTGTCATATCTGGCCTAATTTAACCCTTTGTTTTCCCCCTATAGGCCACACATTTTCCTTCAAGCAGTCATGTTACCCTCACTACTAATGTTTGCTTTTCTTATTATAGTTGGTCACAAGAGACTTTACCTGCTCTCTTATTTTCTGATTTTCTGTCGATTATAGTCCCTATCTTAGCTTCTCTATTAATGTTTTCAGCAAAAGTTCCCCAACTTTAATATGACAGGTGCATATTATGTTCCACTCACTACATGAAGGCTATGTCTATGTATATGGCAGTGGACAAAAACGGCATGAAAAAGAAATCCTAAAAGCGTTCATAAAACTGGGATTTTGTCCACTGCCTGTGAAAGGCTGCTGAAAAAGTCCGTTTTTGGTGCATTTTGAGTTTTTTTGCGTGTATTTATGTGTGTTTTTTGCATAAATGCAAAGCATTAAAATTGCTATTGATTTCTGCAAAAAAAGCGGCAAAAATGTCCAGCGCTTTACAAAGACTCCAGTAGTAAATTTTCTGCCCTGCTCAGTCGTTTTTGGCAACATATTTCAAAAAATGACCAGCAAAAAAAAAAGAATAGAAAAAAAAAACATTCTGTGGAGACAACAGGATGTTTTTACCATACAAGTCTATAGGACCTCTTTTCAGTAGTTTTTTCAGCGTTTTTAGCAAATGAAAAACGCTGAAAAAAACTATTGTTTTTTTGTGCTGTGGAGACGTAGCCTAAGCCTACATTTGAGTACTAAAAGACACACTGTTTTATAATTTGTTAATTTTAAGTAGCACTCCTCTTCTTTTGTGGGTTTAAACATATGATTTTTCGATGATCTTTGACATGTCAAATGCTTTTGTGTTAAAAAAACAAACAAAACAAGAAGCATTATAGGAGTATAAAGTATTATGGGAGTGATTCCAATATTGGCAAACCAGAAAAATTATATTTACATGCTTTCAGAGCACAGAGGCTTCTTCATAAGGCAAGTTTACAAATGAAGGGGCCTCTGTGCTTTGAAAACTAGCAAATGTTACTTTTCTAGTTAGCCAATAAAAGTGTCACATCTATAATATTTTTTTCTTTTGTGACACAAAAGTATTTAACATGGCATAGATTTTTCTGGCTCACATGGTACTGCAATACCATAATCTGTTATCTTTTATTACCACCTTTGACTGTTTTTCTAGATTTTAACATCAGTCCCACCAAAGTTGAAATATTAGAACTGAATTCATACTGGATTGCATTGAGGTGGAAAGACACAAAGAGCAGTAATAATACACTTTTCAATAAATCAAAGATTTATTTTACTCACATTTCTCTGGATGAGAAATAGAGACGAGATTGTGTGCCCATTTCACTACACTTCATGATATAACACAGCAAATATCATTGGGCCTTCTCTTTGACAGGCGTTTGACCCATCCTGTGTATCCTTTCCAATGTAATAAAGGGGAATGCCAGGAAATCATGGTACCATAGACTAGTGGCTGGAGCTAGTCTTGAGATTGAGGAGTTACAAGTTCTCACAGTACTTGTTTGTATCTGATTACACTTGCAAGGGGCGATATGTTGTTTCTTTACTGTTACCCCTTCCAATAGCCCATTCTTCCATTTTTTTCGCTCTTTATTTCTTTACACTTATCTTTCCAAAGGTTCAATTTCTAGTTATATTGTTAGGGGCAACGATATTAAATACAAAAAATTATTACAAAGATAAGTCATACAAAAAGATGTTAAAAAGAAAATATATCTCAGCAGCAATATCCTTTTTCCATTTAATGTAAGTTGGTTAAATAAAGGTAAGCTTGTGGAACCTTATCATTCTGGTTTATAGTATGACTTGGCCACCTGCTTAGTAATTTTGCTACTAAAAGTACTTGTGCTAAACATTTATGATAGACTGTTTAGATTTTAAGCACACCTCTTAAATATATGCAATCTCCATCACTTTTTTTGTTAGCAAGTATTTACTTATGATATTTCTTTAAAACGATCACGTTTATTCTCATATCTTTCTTTAAAAACGTCTCTGAGACACAGTGTAGACAATCCAGATTATGGCATATAAATATAAACAGTCTTACATTCTGTCCTGTATGCTACAGAGGAAAGCTGATGGCAGCTACTACTCCTAGCTGAATTGACTGCTCCATATAAGACAGAATGTAAGACTGTTTATATTTATATGCCATAATCTGGATTGTCTACACTGTGTCTCTGAGACGTTTTTATAGAAAGATATGAGAATAAACGTGATCGTTTTAAAGAAATATCATGAGTAAGTAAATACTTGCTGACAAAAGTGATGAAGATTGCATATATTTAAGAGGTGGTCTATATTGTTGTTTATTAAAGTTGGTGGCGTGGGACCTCCGAACACCACCTATACACAGTGTTTAGCAGAAAGTGCTTTGGATTATAGTTAGTGATTGTGATAGATTGTAAGCACCACAGAGAGTGGAACACAATTTGATTTAACTAAATCAGGTGTGTGATTGTCTAAAAATGCTACCTGGCACTGTGGCAGAAAAGGTTAGGATATTTACCTGTTACTTGCATAGGTAAATGGTATTTGCTTAGAGTTCACAGGATCTATTTGATGGTGTTATAGTATTACCATTCACACACTATTGATGATGTCTAAACACCTCTTTGGACATGGGCATATTGTATACCGTGGACATGATGTGGGTTAGCATTCTGATACACAGGTACTGTGGAACCCTGTTGTTGAGGATGTTGGTTGCTTGTTGCAACACAAGGTTTTAAACGTTTGCATGTATGTATGTATGAAATAAATGTATTTTTGTCGCTATATATATATATATATACTACTGCTCAGATTAGACTAACCTAACTATTCAAGATTCCACTGTGGACGTAACTCAAAATATACAGAAGCCTACAATATATTACTAGTTTATAATTCTAAAGTGCTCTGGTATCCTGGCCAGCAAATCTGCCCAGCAGCTGTTCTGTTTCTTAGGCTATGTCTGCACAGCACGGTATTATCATTGGATTTTTGGCGTATTTAGAATCTGCCAGAAATCCAATGGTACCCTGTGCTCCATAGACCGTAATAAAAAATCTGTGCTGTAGTCTACACAGCACGTATTTTTTTATGATCATTTTTAAAATCTGGCAGATTTTAAAACATGTCAGATAATCCGCCCGCCGTCTGCACGTACATTGGATGTACATTGCCGATGGCAAATCCGAAAACCGGCATTGGTCTTAGCGCAAACACGGTCAAGCAATGTTAAAATGCTGTTGAATTTTGGACAGCATTTTAACATATGCTGTGTAGATGTAGCCTTAGGGTCTGCCCACACGGCACGGGTTTTCAGTTGTTTTTTTAGAGGGTTTTCAGATTTGAAAACTGTCTGAAAACTGACTGTCAAACATCCCTGTAGACATCAACAACATTGTCTATGCTGCACGGATTTTCAACCGAGTGGATTTTCACACCACTGACGTTCCAAAAAAACTCAGAACATGCACAATCTTCTGCCCAGTTTCCAGGTGGAAAGTGTGCTATTCAAAGTTAAGGGGGATGGGCCAATTTCCAAACTGTGTGCAGAACCGTTCCCCAAAACCATTCGAAAGACAATAAAATACCAGCCGGATTCTTAAACAAAATCTGATCGGCATTTTACAATGCCGTGTGGCCGTACTCTGAAACTATGCACAATCACACTTAGCTGGAAACTGAGAAGTTGAAAACTTTTACCACCAGTCTCAATACCCTTCTATTTTCGTAATTGTAATTGCACACTGATTCCTGAGTGCTATTGTTTTTCCTGAAATAGTACAGATGTTGAAATGTCATTTAACCTTGTGCCTGACAAACAAAACATAAAATGGAATTTTAAAGCAGCATCTATTTATAAAACACTGAATAATACATACATTGATAATTGTCATAGTGATTAGATATGCTTACATAACCAAGTGCATAAAATGTTTACACACATCACATGTGCCCTATAAAAAGTGCTGTTTCTTGTACAGTATGAAAGTTGGTTATGCTTTTTCTTTTACTATATCATTATAACCATGTCTGTCTCAGTTGTATATTATTTACATGGTCATCTGATACCTTATCATGCTGTTTAAATGTACAGTGTGAGTAAAAAGTTCCAGGACACCATTTTATTTAAAAAACAAAAGGGAAAATGACATATCTGAATACCCAGCAAGTAATGGGTAAAGGAGCCTATCTTTTAGACTATGTCCGGAACATGGCCGCCATGTTGTAAGCTGTCATATTGGATGAAAGAAGTATATCAAAGAAGAACATTATTGTCTCAGAAATTGATTGCTGCAATCAGATTTGCAACATGTGTGGTGGTCCAGGAAGTTCTCATGCTATTGCATAACGATTGGATCCAGCACCTTCAGCTCTCTGTTCAACACCAGAGACAATATATTGAACATGTCAAATAGCTGTGTTGTTGTTGCAACTTTCTGTGTTGATAACTTTTAAACCACAAGATATATTGCAAATGATTGTGTCAATCGATTTCTGAGACAATTCAGGTCTTCTTTGATATGCTACATGACCACATTCTCATTAGAAAAACTTGCCCTTGATCCAAAATGGCGGCCATGTCCTGGACTTACCATAAAAGATAGGCCCCCTCAGCCATTATTTGCTGTGGTATTCAAATATGTTATTTTCCCTTTTGTTTCTGAAATAAGAGGGTGTCGCTAAGGGAAATTAATTACAGATTGGCCGATCTAGTGAATGGCCGTGGGTTTGCACAAGGATTTTGATCAGGAATTTGACACAGAATCCGTCTCTATCTTCAGAACACATTCCAGTTTTCCACTAATACTCTTTGAAAGCTATGACTAACTCGGAAAATCTTCCCAAAAAATTTAGAAGGGTTTTAAGAAATTACTAATGAAGCGATTTTGGTTTTTAAGGTGCGTGTTGTTTGCTCTGCCGAAACACCTCTGCAAAGCTTGTTTATGCAAAAGCTTCAAGATGCCGTGGATGTAGAGTCTAGAAAATCCTCGAGACCTGAAATTAATCGGTTTAAGTACAAATAAGCTTTCACAATTTTTTTTTTTAAACTATTTTTTTGGTTTCAAAATAGTGAATTCTGCTAATTAAAAATACCGGGGAGTTAAAAATGTCTATAACATTGATCATTAAAAACATCAGAGAAAAACAGTAGAAACCATTTTTTCTAGCTGGGGTTTAACCAACGACACTCAATAACAAAAATCACACTAACAAGGGGCAAATTGGGTGGTGGTGTGGAAAGGTTTTTTTTCATTTCTCGAGTGAATATGTTCCAAAAAGGAAAATTTGAAATGTCTTTTCGAAGGCATTGAAATTTTTGGGCTTATAAGGTTTTCCCCAAAAAATTTTATTTTTATCCTTAAGTGGGGGGGAATTTATTAAGATCACATAAAACCCCCCCATAATTAAAAGTTAAAGGGGGGGAATTTAATTTGGGGGTAAAAACTTCATTTAAAGGTTTCCAGGTACGAAAAATTTTCCTTTAAATGTTGTTTAGCAGTTCGACCGATTCTTTCAAGATTGGGTAGACTTTACTTTAAGCACAACCTCACCTACATCGGTACTTCACACTGCCCTCTGGAAAAATGCACCCTTTTTTCGCTGAAAAATTTGTGTAGGAGTTTGTGGTTGCTGGCCGTATCGGGTAGGTCATGAAAGAGACATACTGCGGGAGTACAGGCCAAGTCAATGTCCCCTTTTCTTCTCAGCATAATCCCCAAGTCTTCCCAGAATTTGAGGATTTTAGGGCAAAACCACATCCCGTGTATCAAATCGGTCTTTTTCTGTGTACTTTGGGGCATGCTAACTTGCGATTGGGAGCAAGGGGATGAGGGGGAATATTAAAGCCATATATGGGTTGGTGCATGAAACGAAAATATGTTTCCCGCCACTTTTCACTAATTATGGTTCTGCTGACTTTGTTCCAACCGTCCAAAGCGGTTTGTGATATGTTTAGCCCCGGGAAGAATGTCTCCCATTTAAATAATGTGTTGGGTGGGAATCCAGGCACTTTAGAGTCCCGTAGTTTCACGTAGAGGAGGGAGAGGGAATGTCTTGAGGTTTGTGGGCCCATCAACTCATAAAACTCATTGGAGGGGAATTCTCTAGTGAGATTAATCACCCTAGATCTCACAAAGCTTAGTATTTGGCCATAGGCCAGAAAATGCTTGGAGGGGATGTTGTATGTCGTTTGAAGGTCGGGAAACGTGTGGTATTTCAATGTTTGTTTGTTAAAGATATGGTCAACCGTAACCAATCCTTTTTCCTTCTAACTCTGAAGATGGGGGTCGCCGATATTTTGATCAAGTTCTGGGTGGCCACTTAACATCATGTGTTTGCTAAGGTAGGCTGGAAGTTTGAACAATTTTGCAGATCTTCCAAGTGGCTATTATGTCGCGTAATCAAAAGGCAAGTTCTAATCTCTTGTGGAATTCTAGCAAATTTAGTGTGCAAGAGGGCCGAAAGACTCCAAGGGGACGGCGAGATTGACTCCATCTCTCAGTTCGAGTAGTAGGATGTCCCTTTGACCCAGTCAAAGCAATGTCTAAGGTTGCAGGCCAGGTTATACATCCTCACATCGGTAGGTTTATGCCCCCTGAACGCTTCGGTAGGATAGTTTGGCCAGCGCTCTTCTAGGTTTTTTGTTTGCCCATATAAATCTGGAAAAATCAGCCTGTATGTTTCTGATGTCAGAGTGTTTTAGGAGCAGAGGGATGGTTTGAAGCGGATATAAAAGTTTCGGAAAACTTATCATTCGTATTAAATGGAATCTAGCCAGGAAGGGGAGGGGGAGTTTCGACCATCTATCCAGTTCCTTAAGAATTTTGCAGATGAGAGGGGGATAGTTTAAGGAGTAGATCGAGCCAGGGAACCTTCCTATGTAAATTCCAAGATATTTAATTGATTTTTCAGCGATATGGATTGGGGTATGCATTTTCTTTAGTGAAGCAGGTTTTGAATTGCCGGTAATTCTCAAGAGCTCCGATTTGGACTCGTTAATTTTAAATCCTGAATAAGACTGAAACAGCTTTAACTGTTTGAATAATTTTGGGAGATCTCTCTCAGGGTCCCTGAGAAAAAAAATTTATATGTCGGGAAAACATTGTTGCTTTTGTTAAAAAACTTTTTCACCCGAATGCCCTCGAAAAAATTTGCGGGAGGCTAGTGGAAAATGCACCGGGGTTCAATAGCCGGGTTTAAAAGGGGTTTTGGGGGAGAGGGGGCAGCCCTGTTTTTTCCCCCGGGCTGTGGGAGGGAAGGGTCTGGCAAAAAACCCGGGGAAAGGCATATTCATGCTTCCGGGTTGCTGTAGAGGGGGGAAGGAAATTTAAGGAAACGGTCCCGAAAGGGGCCGTTTTTGGCATGTACGAGTTTAGACCCCCAGTCCCCCCTGTCGAAAGCTTTTTAAAGCATCGGTCGCGGACTAGGGCTGGGGGGTGTTTTTGAAGGGTTTTTTGGCACTTTGTCAGAATTTGGCAGTACCTTTCTAATATTAGATATAGGGGATTTTTCCTTGGACAAAACCTACATGGGGGGGGCCCTTTAAAATTTGATTAAAACGGGGAGAGGCGGTCTGCCCCAAAAAATTTGGGGGAGGTAGTTTGGGGATCAAAGTTGATTGGGGAAAATTTAGGCCGGATGAGGCGGTTTGGGGTCGGGTCCTTTCCTGGTTAGGGATAATTTTTATGTGGGGTCGTGTTGGTAGTTTTTGGGGATAGACTGTCCCGGAGTAGGCTTTAAAACGGAAAAAGTTTTTTGGGGGTGACTGAGGTTTTAGGGCCTTTTTAAAAACTCCCGGAAAAGCCGCCTGGCCCGGGTACCTTTTTTAGTTTTTCATTTTTTGGTTATTGCCGAATCGAGTTCGGGCTAAAAACCGGGGGAAAACCCAGCACTGAAACCTCCTCGTCGAGAGGTGAGGGATTTAAATTTGTTTTGAACCCAAATTCCCCTGGAATGGTGTTATCAAGCTGTTCGGGGGTAAAAAGGGTTTGAAAAAAAGACCGGGGGAATCCCGTTCCCCTTCCCAACCTTCGGTCTGGATTGCTCCACCCCTATCTCAAAGGGAGGGGAGAGAAGGAGGGGGGTGGTCCCCTTTTTGAAATTTTTGGTAGAAGTCCCCCCTGTTTGTTCCCCATACCCGGAAAGGTTTTTGACCCGTTTCTTTGACTTGTACAGTTTTTCCCCTCTTTTCAAGCCAAAGCTCTTAATCCCTTTTGGAAAGCTTCCCAAACAGTTTTTGGGTCTCTGGGGGGGGGGTGGGGGGAGAAGGAAACATAGGTTCTCGTAGCTTACTTGGTGCCTGTTGATTTTTTTTGTGAGTTGTTTTTTGAGATGGGATAAATGCTAAATCAACCTTCATTTTAAGGACCGTTTTTAGGGTATCCCGTAAAAGCTGGGGTTGATTGGTGGGTTGGGTTTTTACATGAGTGATTTTTCCAGCCACCCCCTTTGGAGGGTGGGGGGGAATTTCCTCTTTCTTTGGAAAAAAAGGGTGGGAAACCGCCAGATGTAGTCAGTCCCCCTTGGGGAAACTGTCTGCCAAAATTAAGGGTAAGGGGAATGATCCAAAAATTGACAAGGTCACCAATTTGTGGGTTTTTTCCCCTTGCCAGAAGGTTTTGAGAGATAAAAACAAAAATCAATTCGTGACCATGTCTTATGGGATGAGAGAAATGTAGAATTCTCTACCCCCCGGGTTTATGTGTGCCCCAGACATCACAGATCCAAAGGGTTTTTTGGTTAGTCTGCCCAAAGGTGGTACTTTTGGGGAAACTGGTGAACCTTGATGATGGGCACCTCTTTTTGTTTCTTGTAAGTGCATGGGGGGGGGAGTTAAAGTCCCCTCCCACTATTTTTTTTTCCCGATCGTATCTCAAGTTTTTATTGATTCTAGTTTCTTTGAGGAAGGTTTGGGCTCCCAGATTTTGGGGCCCATAAAATTGTACAGCGATCACGTCCCCCTCGGGGTGGGCGCAAAGTAAATTGCCCCATCTCCCCTGTCCATTTGGCTAGGGTTTAAAAACTTGTCCCCCCAAAATTTTCTCCCCACCAATTTTAGCACCCCGGCTTGTTTTTCGCGCTGGGGGGACCCAAATTTACCTGTCCCCCCAAAATGTTTAATGCGGTCAAAATCCTGTTCAGTAAGGTGGGTCTCCTGGGGGAAAGGCTTTGTAACCTTTAGGCGTTTAAGATGCCCAGTCCCATTAGCCTCTTTCCAGGGGGCGGGGCCCCTTTTTTTTCCAAAGGAAAATTTTTCATTATTGAATTTCAGAGGGGGGGGTTCCGGATACCCAATTAACACGTCTTGGGGGGGGAGGAAAAAAAACATAGGGTAAACAGGGACAACCGGACAAACAAATAAATTTTCCACAGTGAGCTATAAAAAAAACCTAGCACCCCGGGGAAAAAAAGGGAAAAAAAAAGAGGGGAAAAGGAGTAATTGTACTGTTTTTTTCCTGGAAAATTGTGCAAAGTGATTTTTATTTTTTTTCCACCAAAAATTTGGGGGTGTTATTATATTTTTAAAAAAAGAAAAACAGGGGAAAAGGGGCTGTCATGGACAAAAGGGGCCCCGTTTGGCAATAGACCGAAGGATGTATAAGGTTTAAAGAGCCAGTCGGGCTCCCCCCTGCACCCAAAATATCAAAGCCAAAAAGAAGTTTTGGGCTCCACTGTAGGAAGTAGATGTTTGGGGACTGAGTCTAGGCGGTTTTTTTTGGGAGGCTTAAATTTTTCCTTGCCCCTTTGGGGGGCTCGAGGTAAGGGAGGTCTTTTTGGGGGGGTTTGGGTTTTTTTCTTTCCATGAGAGGGAATCAGCCTGGACAAGTGGTGGGCTGTATGAGCAAAAGGAGGGGGGGCGAGGGAGTTGGGGGAAAGGGGGTTTTGGAAAAGCTTGTGTTTCTTTCATCTATTTAAACGTGTGTTTCTTCCGGGAGTAAAATTTTTGAGATATTGCCATTTTTTTTGGGGGAAAACTTTTTAGAAAACCCCAGGGTAGAGCGTGCGAAAATTTATTTGCTGCGAAATAGGGATAGAGCAAACAGGGGAGAATTTTCTTGCGTTTCGGGCCCCAAATCCCCTAAAATCCTCGAAGACTAATTTTTTTTTGGCCCCCCAAAATGAGGTTTGGACGGAGTCTGGGAATTTCCCGTAAAATTTTTCTTTGGTCCCTGAAGTCCAAAATTTTTCAAAATTCTGGTGCGGAAGGGGGGACGCTAATTTAAGATTTTTTCAGAGCGTGAGGAAGGGCTTTAAAAATCCTCAAGTCAGGGCCAAACCAATTTTGCCCGCTCCCCCTTGCGGGGGCCTCCCCGACCCAGGGCCTCTGGCGATTTTCTTCACATAGTTTTAAACGCTCGCTTCTGGGATCGCCTACGGGGGACCCCTACAAAGGCAAATTGTTCCTTTTAGATCTATTTTTAAGGGGCTTCCAGTTTGTCCTTTTAGGCCGGTCATTTTTTTGAGACGGGTTGCCCCAAATTTTTTTGGTTTTTTTCCCTGTTGTAGAGGCCCTGGAAACTGGAAAAGTGGTATCTAGGCGTTCCAAATGAATTTTAAAATTCGCTTTTACTTGGGGGTTTTCTATTGTGCTTTCCGAGGCAGTCGTGAGGGCTGGAGATCTTCCGATATCTTTTTCGCCACCTTTGTCCCTATCATTTTAAATTGAGAGTGGTTTGGATTTTATTTGTAGACTACTGGGTTTAAAAATGGGCGTGTTATGGGAAAGATAGGCGAGGCAGGGGGGGTTTGGTTTGGGGGGCCCTTTTGAGGGTTTGTTCCCTGATGGGGCAGGGATGATGTCGGGGTGGTTTAAAACCTGCTGTTTGGGGGCCCGTTGTGAGGTTTTTGAGGGGGGGCCCAAGGGGGTGGTCTTTACCTTTTCCCTAATGCCTTGACACTTTTGGTTTGTCCCAAACTTGCAGGGTATTTTTCCATATACAGGCCCCGGTGGGGACCTATGCCGGCGCAGTGGCGCCTGGGGAGGGTGTACCCCAGTTCTCCCCGCAGCCCGGGGGCGAGGGCAATATAAAATTGGCTAGTTTGCTGATTTGGGTCTGCGTGAGAGGGGGGGGGTCTGGCAGCTGTTTAATCCATGTCAGTCCAGATGTGTCCCCGTGAAGGGGAAAAGGGGGAGGTCCGTTTTGCCCCACCTGCCCCCGTTTTGGTTCGTGGCTCTCCAAGGGGGCTCAAATAGTTGGTGGACGTGGGCCCCTCAGTCCCAGCGGGTGGTCCGGCGTGGTATATGACCCCTCTCTCCTTTAGGGATCTCTGGGGAATTGTGGCACCCTAAGAGGGATGGGAAAAGGGGGGGGGGCCCCTGTCCCCGTGGGTTTTTGTAAAGGCGTTGGGGGTTTAAAATTTCTTTTCTCTTTCTCTGCCGTGCCCGATGGTGCGCTACAGCGGTCAAAGGCCCCAAGGGGGGAGCCCGGGGGGTCGGGGTGCGTCCAGAGCTCTGCCCCCATATTCTTACCCCCCAAAGTTTTTCGGGGATTTGGGGTCTGGATCTCCCCCGCTGGGGCCCGTTTGCCCTGCGCCTCTCTCTGGGTGCAGCTTCCGGGGTTTGCGGGTTTGTCGCAGACGGGGGGATTCGGGGCCGCGTTTTTGCGGGCTATTCTATCTCGCTGCCCAAGGTCCCGCAGGGCTTCCCCCCTTTGGGCCGGAGCGCGTCCAGGTATTCCCTTGGGGGCCCTTTTTGAAAAACTCCGCTTTGTAAAGGGCTTCGGGGGGGGTTGTAAAAGGCGGGGGAATTTGTCGTTATGCCCGAGGTCTTGGAGCTCGTTTTTTAGTTCCAAGCATGGGGCGCCGGAACAGGAAGTTTTTCACAATTTTTTAAAGTTTGGGTTTTTTTCTTTTCTTCTTCAGTTTTTATTAAATTTTTTAAAAAAAATGGGACAAAAAGTATTTTTGATGACTTGAAATTTTTATAACACTATCCTGTTGATATTGACAGGATGAACTAACAACCTTATGCCCACGGGTTCCCCAAATTTTTGAAAAAAAAGAAATTTAAAAGATTTATTTTAACCCATTGGATCTCTTGAATTAAATTGGAGAAGTTTCTGCTTTTTTTTAAACCACCCCAAAAATTTTTTTGGGCAAAACTATTGGAAATTGTTTGTATTTTACTTGTTTGTGCAGGATTCATCTGGAGGATTGTCCCTTTTTTTCAGGTTGGGAAAAGGAAGTTTTTGGGATTTCAGGCACCCTATCCGGTTACTGAAATGCAAACAGACCAGTTTGGAGAGTTTGGGGACGAAGTCAGATTTTTGTAGCAAAAACATGAAAAAATGCACTCTACATCCTTTGTTGGGGGTGGGGATTTCTTCTGAAGTGTAAAAACCTCACTAGGCTGTTTAAATTTTTTTCAGGACCAAATTTTTTTAATAATTCAAAGTTTTTTCTTATAATAGGATGTATATTTTATGTTGTGGGTTTTTTTTACCTTTTAATGCCCCTTTTTACCCGGGTTTTTACTCATCAAATTTTATTTTTTGCCCTTTATGGCTGCTTCATCCAGGGCATTAAGGAGATTAGTCTTCTTTTACTAAAGCAAATATCTGTAAAATAAGACGGAAATATAAGTGGAGTGTGTAACGGCTCCATTTAGTGCAATTAACCAGTGCTCATCGCTAAAGTTAAATAATGCTGAATTTTTTAAAATTTGGGGTTAGAAATTAAAAAACCCAGTGTTAATTTAAACATTTTATGGTTTATTTGTTTTTTTATTGGGATTTCTTTTCAGGGGCTAAGTTTTTTCCGTCTCTTGAGACCCCTAGCTGCCCGAATAGAATTTTGCTGTCAAAGGGCATTGATACCTTAAAGGGATGTTTGGTCTGCTCAGTACCAGAAAGAAAAATGACTTGTATGTATTGAATGGGGATATGTAGTATTGTAGGTAGGTAGTTTATTATTATGATATTTTAATGGAAAATTAGAAATGGTGCAACATTACAGTGGATTGATAAAATATTCATACCATTTGAACTGTTCCTCATTTATAAATGTTATAGCCACAAAATGAAATGTATTTTATTGATACTTTGTGATACAGCAACACAAAGTAGCAAGTAAGAACATGATACGTGATTTTCAAGATTTTTGCAAATTAAAAAATTGAAAAATGTGATGTATTCAGCCACCTGTAATCTGACACCCCCTAAATAAACTCCACTGTGACCAATTAGCTTTAAAATCAATAAATTAGTATACATAGTATATCTGTATGTGTTTTGTGAAGGGATCAGAGGTTTTTTAGAGAACATTAGTGGACTAAAACAAAGAACACACCAGACACCTCAGGGATAAAGTTGTGGTAAAGTGTATTACAGGGTTACAGCCATTCACCCAAACAGACAGTCCAGACAAAGAGAGCTCTAATTAGAGAAGCAGCCAGAGACCCAGTGTCACTCTGTACAAACTGCAGAAATCCACAGGTCATGTGGGAGAATCTGTCTACAGGACAACTATTAGTTGTGTGTTCCACAAATCTGGTCTTTATAGAGAAGTGGTAAGAAGAAAACTATTTTTGAAAGCAAGCTGTCAGAAGTCCTGTTTGCAGTTTGAAAAAAGCTATGCAGGGGACACAGCAAGTATGTGGTGGAAGGTGCTCTGGTCAGATGAGACCAAAATTAAACTTTTTGTCCTAAATGCCAAATGCTATGTGTGGAGGAAAGCCAACACTGCACATTTTCATGAACACACAATCAATCATGCTGAAGGGAGGCTGTGCTTCAGCAGGAATGAAAGTGGGAAAAAATTTTCCGGGAAAATGGATGGCGCAAAATTCGGGCAATTCCCTTTAGGTAAACTTGCCCAGATTTGAACGTGACCCTAAAAAACAGCCCAATGCTAAAAATTGAATGGTTTACAAAACAAAGATGTTTATGTTTTAAAATGCCCCCTCAAAGTCCGGGCCTAAATTTCCCAAATTTTGGGAAATTTTGGGCATAAAAATTTCTGGGTTTACCCAAAAAAAACCTTAAAAATTTAGCTAGCTTATTTTTCAAAAAAAAAAATAGGAAAAAAGGGCAGCCCTAATATGCAAAAATTTGGGAAAAAAATACCCCCCAAACCCACTGCAGCTGTCATTGCAGCTGAAGATGTTCCTGCAAAGTATTGACTCAGGGCTAAACACATATGCCCTGCCCCACTTTGTTTTTTAATTTTCAAAAATTTTAAAAAGTACAGTTATTTAAAAAAAACACCTACCTGTAAAAACAACCCCTAAAGTGGTTTCATAAAATTTATCCCCTTTAATTTAACCCCGAAAACAATTTTTTTTTTTAAAATTTGTAGATTTACTTTCATCTAGAAATTGAAGAGATATAGGAACAATCATGGCTCAAGGGCTAAGAACTGCTTTGTACTGACTTTTTTTTTAAATTTTTTGGGTTTTTAGATGCAAAAAAAGGCAAACTTTTTAAAAACATGTCCCCATTAAATAAATTCCCTGTTGTTTTGCAGCTACTTCTTCACATAGCTGACTGTACTGCTGCTTTTGACATAGACTCAATAGCACATTGATCTGGTTTCTGCTGAGTCTTTGCTCTACCTTACTTTTTTTTTTAGAAGTTTTGAGGGCAGCAAAAAAGGGAGGAGAAAAAGTAGTACATGGGGAAAAACAGAAATGGGGGGAATAAAGCATCCGTTGTTTCAAGGGGGGACAGATTATAAAATGCTCAGTTTTGGGAAGGAGGAAAGGGACACATTTAAAAGTGTTTCTTTTTAGGGGAGGAGATAAACAATCTGTGTGTCAGTCAAAAGAGAGATAAAAAGTTCCCTTTGTATCTGTACAATGTTACCCGAGGGGTGCCCACAAAAACTCCCCACTCGTTTCTGTCGGGACTATGGGGGTAAACAATCTCTCACGGCTGTAGAAGAAAAAAGCAGTCTAAAAATGAATGAAGAAACAGTCGGTTTGTAAAATAAAAAATGTTTTTTACCATTCTCTAGGTGTAAATTGTTTTTTAAAAGGGGGCGAAGGGCCCCTAATAAAAAATTAAAAGAATAATTCCCAAATGATAATAAAAAATTTTTGTAGTAAAAAAAAATTAGTTTAAAAAAAATTTTTAAAATTGCAAAAACCTTAAAAAAAAAGTGCAAAGCTCTTTAAGGGGATTTCCATAAAAGGTTTTTGTGCCCTTTTGGGCCAGGTTTCAGCTTTGGTTTTGACAAAAGGGGACAATTTTTTAAATTTTTTTTTAAGGGGTGTCAATTTTTCCCCAAAATCACCATGCCTTTCTCCACAGTTTGTCACTCAAAACAACAAAAAGGTTTTGTTATGGGTTTAAAAAGCTGTGAATTTGTTCAAAGAAAACTGAGGGGGTTAGAACTTCTGCCTTCCAAAATTAAAGGGCCCTAAGTTTTAAATCCCTGCTGAGCCCAAAAACTTGGTTTTTTTTTTATCTCATTTCACATACCTTACGGAGGTTTTTTTTTATTTTTGCCGTTTGACTAAATTTCTAAAAGGGGCAGGGCGAAGGGTGGAATGAAAAGCACCCCGGGGTTTAAAAACTAACCCCAGCAGTGAGGGGAGTGTCTGTGAAACCCCTTTTAAGGGAAAGGGAAATGTCTGGTTGATGGGTGAAGTTGGGGATGTGTGGCAAACCCGGAAATAGCTCTCATCACTGGGGCGCCATCCCCCGGGGACCCACAGCTTTAAAAAAAAAAAGGAAAAATTATTAAAAAGGGAAAGGTTTAAAAAATTGTTTATTTTTTAATTTTATTTTGTGGCAAAACCCTTTTAACAATAATCCTTAAAGATTTGACCATTTTCAGATTATTAAAAATAGTCCATTAAAGCTAAAAAACATTGGTTTTTAATCAAATTATAATTGTTTCCTGAACTTTCCCCCCTTCCGTTTTTTTTTTAAGGTTTGGGTTTTTTTAAAAAAAATTTTAATGCCCTTTTTTTCCCCAAAGAAAGAAATTTTTCTAATGCCCCAAAGGAAAAAATGCCCGTCAAAAAAACATAGAAATACCAATTTACCCAAATTTTATAAACATAATTTTAAATTTTTAACAATTTAAAATTTTGGTTACAAAAGGAAATGATGTAGCCAATCCAAAAAGTTAGAAATTGGAAACTCATTTAAAAATTGAATTTTTCTGGCTAAACATCCTTTTTTAAGGGAAATTTTCAATACCCGAATGATCAAAATTTTTGACCCTTATAGTCTTCTGGTTATTTCCAAATGCCCTTTTTTTTCTTTATTTAATATTTTTTCGGGCCTTTGCAGAACCTTTCACCCGTTTTTTCCCCCTTTTATTTAATTTTTTTGAAAGCAAAAAATTTTTTCAAATAATTTTCCCGGGGGAAGTTTAAGATTTTTTCATTCTATTTCCAAATTTTTTTAGTTCAGTTTTTAATTTGCAACTTTTAAAAAAGTGGTTTTTTGGTAGGGCTCAACGTGTGAGTGCTTCCAGCTTGCCCTTTTGCCCTTTTGTCCCAAAGCCCCAAATCACCTCCAAGGGGAAAAAAAATTTAGGGGAGCAGCATTTAAAAAACAGTATGGGGAAAAATTTCCCATTATGAAAATTTTAAAATAAAATATAAACTTTTATAGCCAAAAGTATTTTTAAATACAACCCAAATTTCCACATCTAAAAAGTTTCCCCTCTAAATTTCCCGAAACATGAGCAATTTTAAAAAGTTCTGGGGTTTTCTTCCCTTTACTACAAAAACATAACCTTTGGTCGGGGGGGTTTTATTGAATTAGAAAGAGATTTAGGGGTGGTGAATCCCGTAAAAGGTCTCCCACACCAAAAAGCCCTATTTTTGTAAACAAAAATCTTGCAAAATTTCCTAAATTTTTCCCTTGTGTGGTATTTATATCCACCTTTACCCGTAAAACCCAAACCCAAAAAATTTTTGCAAATTGGTTCCCCAAAACCCTTTTTCCAATTTTAAAACCCAAAATTTTTTTTTTGTAGACGTCAGTCAGAATTGCCTTATTATTTCTTATCTGTGTTTAGTCTGTTTCTGGTTTTTCAAAATATCTGAACTGTATTCTGCCACATTAAAGGAATTTTACCATGTCTGTATATGCATATCTATTATTCTACCAAAGTATGGTTTGGTGCCTGTTTTGTTGTTATGGTAAATTTTTGAAATAGTTTTTTTTTTTTTTGGAATTTTTTCCCTTTTTGCTACCCTAATACCTTTTATACCAATGTATTTTATGTGATTTCTGTCCATAACCATACTAAACTTATGGTAGACTGCCAACAAGTTGCCATTTATAACCTACATACTTAAGGCACTTATGTCTGCTGTGCGAAAAGTATGACTATTGATGCACACAACCTAAAAAAATTCCCCCTTGGGATTTTCAGTCGTATTTACGAATGGTTTTCTGATTTGAAAAACACCTGTAAACCGACTGTCAACCATCGTGATAGACATTAATAGAAAACCCGTTCAGCAGTCCCCACTGCACGGATTTTCTTCCGGACGTTTTTTTACACCGCCCATTCCCAAGAGTCATTTTCCCCCGTTTTCGGGCAAACATGAACATTTCAATGGAAGGAATTTCCCCAAAACCGCAGGGGAACCACCCCTAAAACCACGTAAAAGATGTCAAAGTACGGCCATATTTTTTATACTCCATGTGGATGGCGCCGACACTTGAGAGCCAAATATATAAAATAACATTCAAGTTTTTAAGTTTCATGTTGACCAAAATCACAAAAACAAAATTTGGGCAGATTTTCAATAAGTCTAAAATCTTTTAAAAACTTAAGGGGAAATGAATGAAAACGTTCGGTCTAAAATTTTTTTTTTTGCCCTAGCAACCAATCAAGCACCCCCTTTTAATTTTTTTTAGAGCCTAAATGAAAGGGGGCTGATTGTTTTTATGGGGAACAAAGAAAGTCTTCGACCTAACATTTTCAACATGAGCCCCAAGTCTTAAAATTCCACGTTAAACATAGGTTAAAAAATCTGGTGCACTTTTAACTGTTATTAATTTTTTACCCTTTTTAATAGGCTTACTTATCCACTAACTGCACCAAAAATTTTTTTGGGACACTGGCTTGCCCTTTCCACAAATTCACACCTATTTTACTGAGGCCACACCCATTTTGCCAGACAAGACGAAGAAGTGTCACAGGTCACTTACCCTCAATCGCCGTGTACGCACGGGGGAAACCGGCCCCCTTCACATGATTGTCAGGGCGTGAAAAATTGAATGCCCACTTCTCCCCCCAGGCGTACAAACATCGTTTGTACGCCCCGGGGGGGGAGGGGAATTCAAGTTTTTGAGAAAATGGATTTCCCTAATTGCGGTTGCATTTGCCGTGAAAAAAAGGCAAATGATGGGAAAATCGGCCCAATTCGCGTGTGTCATCCCTTATTCTTAAGTGAAGGTAGAAAACTAGATATAAGATAATTAATATTTAAAGGGCAGTTATCAAAAATCCCCAAAACAAGTTTTTATGTCCTGTTGGGGAAGTTATCTGTTACCCCTGTGAAATAGCAAAACACTTTGGCAAAGGATTTCCCTCACAACATGTGATCACAAATTGTTCAGAATTCTATCAATGCCTTGATAATGTGCACTACTGGAAACGACCTAAACAAGGTCAATGTTCCACCTTTTTATAAACCTGTAATTCATAAAAAATACAATTATTGTATACACATGGCTGTATGTTCATTTTTTGTCTACCTGCCCCGACATAAAAATTATTTTTGTTTTTTTTTTTATTTCCTATGTCAACCTATTTTAAAATATTTTTGGATTTGAAAACTATACAGTCTGTTTGAAAGTGCTAATTTTTTTGCTGACTTAAAGACAAAATTTCAAATTACTTTATTTTTCTCGTTTTTCTGTGTGGATTCTACTTTTTAGGGTATGTTTACACAGCCTATTGGGGGGGGTACTGACGCGCTGCAATACGGGGGTACGCACGGGGGGGGGAGGGCCGGCCCCCTTTTAATGCTTGCCAGCTAAAACTGGGGAATAATTGACATGCCCCCTTTTTCCCCAGGGT
>JAODAL010011558.1:0-99453 GCA_025379985.1 Phyllomedusa bahiana
GCTTTTTCCAGGACAAAAAATTCTTTTCCCCGGGATTAAAAAATTTAAAAAATTTTTTGTCGTTTCAAATTATTTTAGGTGTTGTGATTTTTTTTTTTTTTTTCAAAAACACCAACAGATTGTTATCCACATCTGTACATTTGTGGCCCTTCATGACTTTGTACATGTCAGACGACGTTCTCGAAGAATCATCTACATATGAGGCACTAGTTCTTAGCAAATTATAAGAGAAATCGTAGCATAATTATTTGACCTTAATATATGCTTTCTAAAGATGATATAGAAGAGTGAAAATAAAGATGATATAATCAGTTTAAAACCAAGAAAATTGTATCACAAAACACAACTATATCAAAGGTGACCTGGACACTGGCTCTATTGTGGAACAAGTACATTATAAAAGAAAGCAGGATACATATAAATGCCTGATCTACAGGAGAAATACATTTTTAGAAAAGGCAAATAACAAATGTTAGTTAAATGTGTTGTGCCAAGAGCAACATTTATTTTCTGTACTGCGTGTTTGATCAGTGGGGGCCTAGCAGTTAAGACTTGGAACTGATCACAAGAATGATGATCCCAAAATCCCTAAGTGAATGGAAAGGTAATAGTCAATGGAATGACTGGAAATAGTGAAGCACTGTATTTGACCACTGCTCTAGACATCGGGGTTTCAGGACCCCATCGTAAGGGTCTTTTGGTCAGATCCTTCATTAGACATTTATCTCCTATTGTGTATATAGGAGATGAATGTTGTTCTTGGTACAACCCCTTTAAAATTCTCTTATTGGCTTACAATTTGCATAATAGCAATAAGAGTTATTGGTAAATTTTAGCATTTCATTTAATGTATTGCTATAATTTTTTTGTCCCTTTGCTATAAGGCAGTAAAAAAATTAAATTTAATTATAAAAATGATAAATTATTTTGTAAAAAAAAACAAACTTAAATTTGGTAAATGCAGAATATGAAATTAAATTTGCTGACATGTAAGCTCCTTAATTAGTACCATGCCCTGCTATTTAATTTGCATTTATTTTTTAGATTCTTATTGTGGCATACGTTGGCTCTATCACTTGAAGCTTACCTCGGATGACGTAATTGTCTAGAGCATCTTCCATTCTCTTCAAGGCTTCAGTACGGTTGCTACCATAGCTCACCAACTAAAACAAACAGTATCGTTACAATAATGTAAAGCAAAAATTCATGGATACAATTTTTTTTTTTAGTTCTGAAGACTGAAAATTATTAAAACAAGCACAGTTAAAGAATAATTTGGATATGAATTTAAAAACAAAAATAAGAAGAGGACTACCATCTCTGGCTCACCCTTTCACATGCACTACACAATCTACTATCTTTTATAATAATGCAGCATCGCTTCCAGGCATATAGTTAATCTCAGATATCCTTCTGTCTTTTGAATACATTATTATTCCTCATTAATTTAAAATGGGTTTGGGTGAGAAAGCCAGTGATTTTGGAGCCTAAACATAATTATGATTCAAGAGCAGTGTTCACCTACTGCTTTCTTGAATCAAAAAGCATACATAAACAGACTTCTACATCTAGTCCACACTTTGTAGTCTTCCTTTTTCAAGGTGACTGACCAATATAAGGAGTGAAATGAAATGTGCTAGCTATTCAATTTTGACTCATGTAGCTGGATTAGAAACTTACTTTTGAAATCATAGGATCATAGTAAATGCTGATGTCGCTTCCTTCTTGAATGCCACTGTCAACTCGCACCTTAGGCACAAAAAAGTAAAAAATAAATAAATTTTATCGAGAAATGAACTGTATGAGTCAAATGCACTAAATATAAGCACAAAGCATTTAAGAATCCACTGTAATAATTCAGATACTATGGCATTAAAGAGAAAAATAACACAGCTATCAATAATGTATAAAATAGACAAATTCATGGAAATAATCATAGCCAATTTATTGGAGCATAACCATCTTTCCCGACCAAGTAACACCCGTTGCTCATACATTATTCTATCTAAAGAAATTTAAAACAAGTCACACTTATTTTCTATTACAGTAAGACTGCAAATTATAGATAATTATTTAAGATATATCAATGTAAAATGAAAACCTAGTAAGTGGTGTAGTTATTTCAATTTAAAGTTAATATGTGTAACAACAAAAGGAAAACATCATTAAATGGCCCCTCAGATCTCAAGCAAAATGAAAAATAAAGCATCTGTTTAATTGGCTCATATAGGGTACAACACATTTGCATGTAGTCAGCAATTAGAACCAGATGCCCATAATTATTTAGATTAGCTAGAATAAAACATTTGGCACATAAACACACACAAAGCACAAAAAAAGAAAAAAAGCACAACAAGGTTCCTATGGAATCCCATTCACCAGGGAGTGAGCAATATGTCCTTGTGCAGACAGTCTATGGTCCAGCTACTATTAGTCATCCTCAGTCCAATCCAGTCACATCCCAATGTGTCTTAATAGTGAAAGTGGCTGTCTTACTGGGAGAGAGTCTCATTTATCAATGCTATTATGCCACAATTCTAGCACAACTCCGTTTCCAAAATAGTTTGCGGATTAAAATCTCAATTCCAAGTTAACCTTTCAATTTGTTTTTGGAGTGTGGGGAACTCGGGATTACCTTGAGGAAGCCTACGCAAATATAGGGAGAACATACAAACTCTATATAGATGTTGTCATGGTGGGATATTAACCCACGACCTTAGTTCTGCAAGACAACCATGTTAACTACTGGGACACTGTGCGGTCCTTGAATTTTCTGCCATGAACCATTTTTACAGGAAACCGAAACAAATCACAGAATGTTCTTAGTTTCAGCATTGTTCGAGTTTTTTTTTTTTTTAAAAGGGCAGTGGTAGGTACTAGGTTCTAAATGATTACACATTTGTAAGTGACACAGTAGGCAAACTATTCCACCTGATAATGTTGGGTTCCTATTCTGTAGCTAAACTATCTGTAATAGAAGAAAAGAGGTTCAGCACGCAATGTATAAAAAAGGTGACCATTGGCGGATAATGCCATCAAGTCACGATATAGAGGAAACAATGGCATTCTTCACGTCAAGGGTGCAAAGTGATCATTTCTTATTGCTACATATTGAATTCAAGAGTATTAATCTCAGTGACTGCAAAGCAAAATTACATTTCAGTTCTCTTGGACCATAGTCTGCAGTCGCAATTAGCCTAGAGAAGGTGACAGGGCTATCTTGTCAATAGGGCACCTTACATATTTGGTATCACCGGGATCATACCAAGCTGCAGGATACAGATAAAACATCCTTTATACCATTTTTTTTTTTCACATTTCACCCCACTTAGATTTTTTTTCAGTTTTCCCCATACTTAAATGGTTGTCATCAATAGAAATTACAACTTGTATGCGACAAAAATCGAAGTCCTTATAATCACTTAAAGGAAAAAAAGTTCTGGCTCTTGGAAAGCGGGGAGGAAAAAAGAGCCAAAAACTTATAACTGGCTGTCAGCAGGGGGTTATTAGGCTATATTCACACTGCAGTGAACAAAAAACGACCAGAAAAGCAAATGCTAAAAATGTTCATGAAACAGAGGTTTTTTGTGACCACTGCCTGTCAAAAGCAGCTGAAAAAAACGGCCGTTTTTGGCGTGCTTTTTGGAGCCCTTTTTTGCAGACATGCACAGCATTGTAAAAAAAAAAAAAAAACGCTGAAAAAAACGGACATTTTTCTGTGCAGTGAAGACACAGCCATATACTCCAATAGTTCATTTTCTGCCCTGCTCTTTAATTTTTTGCAACATGTTTCAAAAAAAAAAAAAAAAACCAGCAGCAGCAAAACCGAGCAGAAAAAAAGACACTCTGTGGAGACAGCAGGAGGTTTTTACTATAGAGGTCTATTGGAGCTGTTTTCAGTAGTTCTTCAGCGTTTTTTATTAAAAAAAAAAAAGGAAAAACGCTGAAAAAACTGACGTTTTTCTGTGCAGTGGATACAGAGCCTTATTGATAAGAAAGCCCTGGGCGGTAGGAATGAGGAACAGACAGTATGGCCGTGTTCACACGGCTTATTCCCGACGGATTGTGCGCCGTATTGAGCGCACAAATCCGCCGTGAATAAGGGCGGACAGGGGCGGGCCTGAGCGCGGCGGGGGGCGCCTCTCCCGGCCCCCAAATACAATGCAATTGTTTGACGGCGCGTCCGCGCCGACATAATGTGCATGTCACTTTCTCCCCCCGCTGCGGATTTGCCGAGCGGGGAGAGCGACGGATATCCACTGTTCTCTATGAAGATCAGTGTATTACCGTAATTTGACATCCGCCGATTGGCGCCGAATTGAAGCGCAATCCTGCGCGGAAATACGGCGCCAATCCGTCGGCAAATAAGCCGTGTGAACGGGGCCTATGAGTGGAGGAGAGAGAGAGAGTGACACACTATTATTGATGGCTGTTCATATTTCCTGCCTCCTCTATGCCAATTGCGACTGCAGACTAGTGTCCAGTAGGCCCGAAACATTTTATAGTCTTGAATTCATAATGTACTTTTAAAAACTGCTACAATGTCTGTATACAGCCTCTATCCATACATGTATCCCACCAATAGATGTTCCTAGAAATAGTACAAATATCCATGTGTAAAAGAACACCAAACAGAAACAGCCTAATCCAGACACACACTATACATTTCGATGAACTGCTAGTAAATACAGAATAAGGACATCATTGTCTTCTGCCCCCTTACAAGACGTTTAAAGCAACCTTCAGCATTACTTGGTTTATTCAGTTGTCTCCGAGGGTTGATTTAACAATGACATGGTTCTTATTACACATTTTCTCCTGGAACGGCATGAGGTGGGACAATTTCATGGGACAAACGACTGATTGCTGTTAATGAGCTAGTACGTTTGTTAGTATATTGCTGATTCTTGTTTTCCTCTCTCAGTGTGACTTCATCAGTGTGGCATTAAGGGTTACCCTCATGAAATGTTTTAAATGAGTAGTTCCTGGGGCTAAATTTTTATTAAATAGCTTCTGTCAAACTTCGGTAGCTGGAACATTCAAGAGCTAATCAAAATATTCAAGACAGATCGACATATCCCACTGATCCAAGGGACGCAGGAATTCAGTGAAAGCTACACAACAGCAGGGTTCAGCAGCGGCATATTGTTACGGGTGGGTGGAGGAGCCTTGAAACTCAGACACTTTCACCTGTGGGAAGAAAATTCCTAAAAAACAGAAAACCCAAACCCGTCTCAGAAAGGGCAGGAAAAGGGTAAACCCAAACCTTTTGTTGTAATGGTGTTCACTTCAAGCAACGTTAAGAAGGTTCACATAGGAATTCCTTGTCTTAGCATCAATGGGGGGGAAACAGTGAGATAAAATTTACGACAGCTAACCAACGGAAAAATGCAGAAAAATTTTAAACAGGCAGGAAATTAAACAATTTTAAAGGCAGCCCGGGTCTAAATTTTAAAGTAAAAAGGGATGGTGCAACAAAAAAAAAAAAACTTTGGAAGAAAAAACAATGAATTTGAACCCAAGGGCTTTTTGGGGCAGCTTATCCTGAAACCCATTGCAACGGGTGAGCAACATCAGATGGGCAAAAAAAAAACAAAAAACCTTTTTTTTAAAGAATTTTGTTCCCAAGGGGTTTAAAGGGTAATTTACCATTTCGGAAAAAATTAACCCCCAACCTCTTAAAGGGTTGTTCCCTTTTAAAGAGTTTCATGGGATGCATAAATGAGATATTTCTGAAACTTCCTGGTCAAAATTTGACAAAAATTTTGGGAAATACAGCTCCGGGTGAAATTCAACTCTATGTTTTAAATTCTGTTTAATTATTTTTTAAAAGGGGAATTTTGGTCATAAAAAATGACTTATTTTTTTCACTCACGTTTTTATGTTAAACATTTTTTTTAAAAGAATTTTTTGGGTTTTTTAATTTTTTTTAAAATTTTCCTTTTCATTTTTAAAATTTTTTTTTAAAAATTTTTTAAATCCTTCATTTTTCACTTGGCCACAGACAAAAAAACCGTCTGACATTTTCCTCCCCTTTAGATAAAGATTTTTCAGCAGTGTGCTCTTTTTAAACCCCAAAAAGCGGGGGTCAAAATTGAAAGGGACACCGTTTGAATAGATAACACAAAATCCACCAGTCACAAGAGGGAAAGTCACAGCCCCCACCCCCCCTCCTCGTTGCAGATTTGAATTTTTCCCTTGGGGTCACACAGCATGAAAAGAAAACTTTCCTATTAAAAGTCTATGGAAAGAAACCGTTTTATGGTTCCTTTGTCCCTGAAGCTGCTGTAAAGCATCTCTCTGACTGCTGTTAAAGCATGCAAAAAAGGCCTAGTGCCAAAGTGAAAACTGCAGGACTTAAAAAATTTTTTAAAAAAATATTGAAAGTGATATGAAAAATTTAAAAGAAATATAACCAAAAATTCTTAAAAAATGTGTTTAACATAAAAACGCGAGTTAAAAAGTAATAAATTTTTGATGACACATTCCCTTTAAGTTAGCTCAGAAGCTTTCCAGAACTACTAGCAGGAGTTTATCTGGTCCCTCAAACAAAAGCCCTAATTAGTGCTGTTTACTTTAGATAAATCAAGCTTTTTACTGCTGGCCAGCACAGAGCTGCCGTGACCTGTGTGATGACGTTACTCACTGCTATCACATAGAACAAACAGCAGGGGGGAGAGATGTTTACAGGTCGGTCGCTGAGGGGAAAAGAAATAGCCAGGGAGGTGATAAATTCACTCGTATCTCCTTAGCAAAACAGATGTACAAAGCAATATATTTGGAAAATGTCTTTATTTTGTTTTCCCTACATTTTGAAAGCTATTCTTTGTAGCGAGACAACGCCTTTAACCCCTTAACGACCTTAGACGTATCCATACGTCCAGGTCATTTGGGGGTTAACGCACCTGGACGTATGGATACGTCCTGAGGATCGTGCGAACTCTAAAGCAGAGTTCGAGCGATCGGCGCGGAGTGTCAGCTGTATATTACAGCTGAAATCCCGCAGCGTCGGCCCCGACCCCGGATGCATAAATATTGTTTTACACACAAAAACACTTTTCTTTTTTTTTTAAAGTGCTTTCAAATTAAAAAAAAAAAAAAATAAAAAAGGGTTTTCGCCCTAATCGTAGCGACCAAAAGTTTAAAACTTAAATTATCACGGGGATTACTGCACGGTGGCCCCTGGTTTAAAAAAAAAAAAAAAACACTACTAGAATTCAGTATTTTCTTTACCCCGGCCCCCCAAAAAATGGGTTTAAAAGCGATCAAAAAAACCTTGTTCCCCCCCAAAAATTTAAAACTTTAAATAAAAAACGTTTTTTAAAATCATCTCGCAAAAAAAAAATCCAATTTAAAAAGCTTTCCCAAACACAAAAAATGTCTAAAAGTTTTTGGTTTTTCAGGGCTATGGGGGATTCAAAAAATAATTTTTTCCCGGTTTAAAAAAGTGTTTTTATTTGTTTTAAAAGCAGTAAAAAAATAAAAAAATATACAAAATTGGGTATCCCCCTTTTAAAGGGATTGAAACCTGCTGATAAAGCTAAAACCCTTTTTCATATATACCCCTTTCATGAACCCCTATAAAAAATAAAAAAATAAAAAAACCCCTACCCCCAAAATTGCTTTTATTTGTTCAAAACATCTCAGAAAAAAAACCCTTTAATTTAAAAAATTAACATAAACATTTATATGCCCCCCATAAAGTACCAATAAAAACTTCAACTACCCCCGAAAAAAAAAGCCCTACACAGCTTTGCACACAGCAAAATAAAAAAATTTTTATGGCTTTTCAGGGAAAAAGGAACAAAAAAACGCAATTTTTTTATAGACGTATTTTTAAATTTGTAAAAGTAAAAAAACAGAAAAAACTATTAAAAAACAATATTGTAATTGTACCAAAACCCCCCTTTGTAAAATTAACCCCATCATTTGGCCCGGCCCCGGCGAATGCTTTTTAAAAAAAAATTGAAAACCCAAAAAACCCCAATTTACCCAAAACTCAAATTTTTTCCCCCCTTTTCATTGCCCCAAACTAAAAAAAAAAATATGGAAAAAAAAAAACCCCTTTTCATCCAAAAAAGCAAAATACACCCCTAATGAGATCCCCGAAGGGTGTTGAAAACCCCCAAAGGGGCCGACTTTTGGAATTTCGGCCTTTTTGCTACTTTGGGGGCTTTTCAAAATTCAAAATGGGCCCCCCCCAAACTGCGTTTCCCAAAAACCAAAAAAGGGGCTCCCTTTCCCTTGTACCCCCGGGCCCTGCCCCCCAAACCCGCATTCACCCACATTTTTGGGGATTTCCGAACCCTTTGGGGAAAAAATGGCCCTTAAAAAAAGTTTTAGGTTTTTTTTTTTCCCGGAATTTTCCCTTTTATTATGAAAACCCTTTTAAAAATTAAAAATTTAAAAATTAAAAAAAAAAAAATTTTTTTTTAAAATTTTTCCCGCCCTTTTCTAAAAAAAAATTTTTTGGAATCACCTTGGGGCTATATAAAATCAAAAGCCCCCTGGGTAATTCCCTTTAAGGGGTTTTTAGTTTTCCCAAAATGTGGTCTATTTAGGGGGGGTTTATTAAGTTTTTGCACCTTTAGGGTGTCCCCAAAAACCCGAAATGGCGCCCCAAATTTAAAAAAATATTTTAAAATGGGACCCCAGATATAAATAGGTGCTCCTCCTATTTTTGGGGTTATGGGTGACCCAAAAAATTCAATAGGGCCACCCTATGGGGGTATCTCTAAAAAAAGGCAGACCCGGGGGAAATTTATAAATTAAAATTGCCCTTTTTCCTAAAATTCCATTACCGGTTTTCCCGTGGGAAAAAAGGATAAATATTGAAAAAACTGCAAAAAAAAATGAAATTTTTAAAATTTTACCTCCACTTTGCTTTAATTTTTGTGGAAAAATCTGAAAGGGTTATCAAACTTTTCCCTTTAAAAAAATGGGGGTAAATATTTTTAGGGGTTAAAAAATTTTTTCCCAAAGGAAAAAAAGGGGGTCCCCTCTTAATGGGGGGTATTTTAACAAACGGCCCCTGAAAGCCACTCAGAAATGGAGTGGTCCCCGGAAAAAAAAAGGATATTTTCAAATTTTCTTTTAAAAGTGAAAATTACTTAAATAAATTTTTAAGCCCCCTAATGGGCCGTAAAAAAAAAAAAAAAACATTTAAAAAAAGATGCCAACCTATTTAAAAGGGGACATATTTGGGAATGTAAATTTTTAAACTTTTTTTGTGGTGAATAATTAAACTGTCTTTCCGCAGAAATTTTGGCAACCTTTTCCAAAATCCCCTAATTTTTTTTCCCAAATTTTTCATGAGAATTTTTTATATTTTTTCACCCAAACCCCAAAAAAGGATTGATGGATAAAAAATTTTTACTTTCCCCCAAAGCCCCCAATGTGTCCCCCGAGAAAACAATTCTGAACCAAAGATTTTTTAAAAGTGTCAAAAAGTTATTCTCACATAAATTGACCAAAGTCAGATTTTTAAAAATAGGGCTTGTCAGGGAAATCAAAACAGGGTGGGTCCTTAAAGGGGGTTTTAATGAATTTAATTTTGAACATAAACCAATCCTTTCTTTCAAAAACATCAAAAAAGGTGTTTTTTTTAAAAGAAATTTAAAGCCCGCTTTAATTTAAATTTGGTTTTGGTCTTAGGCCTTTTGCAGACCAACAAAACCCAAAATGAAGTCTCTTTAGAAGGCTTTTATTCAATGCCCAAGGGAAAAAAGGGTTTCCCCACACTTACTTTTTTTTGTATTAAAATCTATTTAACAAGAAATACTAAAATGACGGGAGGACTGGTGCCACTTGCAGCATTCCTGTTACTTTTAAGACACCCCAACAAAACTGCATCTAGTGTCCCCAAAAACAAAAATAAAAAAGCAATTTATCCCGAAAAGGCCCCTGCTCATTCCCAAACCCCTTTTTTATTCCCAAACTAGAGTTCATCAAGACTATGGGGTTAAATGTATGAAAACTGTTTT
This sequence comes from Phyllomedusa bahiana, assembly GCA_025379985.1. Taxonomy (NCBI): domain Eukaryota; kingdom Metazoa; phylum Chordata; class Amphibia; order Anura; family Hylidae; genus Phyllomedusa; species Phyllomedusa bahiana. The sequence goes on from JAODAL010011558.1 coordinate 9,984, forward strand.
AGACCTAAAAAACCCGTTTTTATATTGTGGCCCCAGGGATCCATTTTAAAAAAGCGAATGCTTCTTTGCTTTGTAATTTTCAACATTTAACATTATATTTCATATAGCCCCATTAGATGATAATTATAGGTATAACCTGCAGTCCATATGATCTCATCCGTGAATCATTCATATAGCTGCTTTTTCAGGTAGTTTTTATTGCGCAGCTGAAACCCTAAAAGCAAACTTCAGGGCCGCACTTAGACGTTTTCCCGAAGGGGACAAGTATGTATTAATGCGATATCAACTTTTGCAGATTTAAAAAAAACCCCCAGCCCATTCCCCTAACTGTTTGAGAAAAAAGGGGGGGGGGTGCCCTCTGAAACATTTGCAGGGGTTTTGGGGCGATAGTGTGGAAAATGAAGACGCTCTTGGAGTTTCAGCCCCCAGGGAATGAAAACTACTTTGAAAAGGGCCCCTTTTTTGAAACTTCACGGGAAAACCCGGAAAAACCCGGGGGCCAAAAGGGAAAACAAATTTAACATTTAATTTTCCAAAGCAACTAAAAAAAACCAATAAAAAAAATTTTAAGGTTGGAAAAAAACGAAGCAAAAAAAGCCATTTGCTTAATAAGGCATACCCGGGCTTGATGAAGTTATCTGAAAGGGGTACGAGGAACCCCCTTTGGAAAGCAGTGGGCTGTGTCACCGGTCCCAAATTTGAAAGTTTTAAACTATAACTGTTTTTGAGACCCGTTTTTAGAGCCAGGGGGCCCTTCCTAGGGGACGGGGGATCACCCCCCGGGGCCCCTCCCCCCAGGGGGGCGCCGGCCCGCCTCGTCGTTTTGCCCTTTACTCCCGCCCCACCGTTTTTTAAAAAAGCCAAGGGAGAGGGCAAAGGCCCGCAAACTGCACACACTTAGTGCAGCTGCCGGCCCCAAAGGAAAGGGGGCAGGGCGGATGGGTTCCCTTCCCGCCTCCTCCCCTGTATGTATCAGTTTCTCAGTTTTGCGCCCAACATACACAGCGTCGCCCCCGGGGGGGGGCACGGCTTTCACCGCACCCCCTGCACCGCTGAATCTTGGGTTTCCCCCCCAGGAGGAAACCCCAGGTGAAAGAACATTTCCCCTGCTTACCCCTGAAAGGGGGGGCTCCCGGGACTGGGCCGCTGCAGGGAACAAATGGAAAAGGGAAAAAGAGTTTTTTTATATTATTACCCCCTTTGGGTCAGGCGGGAAAACGGATTTCAGGGGCAACTAAACATGGCTACAGTGTTTAAATATCTGGTTCAGGGGGAAAATTTAAAAGGCTACAGGGGGGAACTATCAAGGCTGCTAGGGTTACTGTCTGGGTTTCAGGGGGGATTCAAAGGCACCCGGGGCAGCTATTGGTGAAAATAATTTTAGGGGCATTTATTTTCCGCGGGGGAGGGTGGGGGGGAAATTTTTTACACTTTTTGCCCCGAGTGCAATTTTAGCCTAGGAAGGCCCCGTCTAGGGGTTCACATTTTCCCCCCACAACAACCAAAAGGGCCCATTGGCCCCTGCTTAGCTGTTTTAATGCTCTGTTTTTAAAAACCCAAAAATAGGCAGCATTAAAATTTTTTATTTTAAACCCGAAATTCAAAAAGCGCTTGTTGAGACTGAGCCAGAAAGAGCAAACCTTTGCTAAACACTCACATCCCGGCCGTTTTTTTTTCTTGGGAAAAATTTTGGGGGGAAAAAAACATTGCTGCCAGAAACCGCAAAAAACCTGCAATTTTTGGGCACCTGCTTCCTAGCAGAAGGCAACCACTGATATTAATGTTGCTGCTGTTCTATGCATTTTTTCCCAATTTCATTGCAGCAAAAAAAAAAAAAACCAAATTAAATTTAAAAATAATAAAAAAAAAATATTGTTTTACACCTATTATACTTTAGTATTCTAAGCTCACATTTGCCCGCGGACAATAACATTTTTTATATACCCTACATATACAGTGGGTTGGAAAAAAAATTCATACCCCCTTTCATTTTTTTTTTATTTTAAATGTTACAGTCACAAACTTAAATGTATTGTCATGTATTTTATAATTTTATGCCATAGACCAACACAAAGTAGCAAGTATTTGTAAAGTGTAAAGAAAATGATATGTGCTTTTCCAAATTGCAAATTAAAAAGCTGAGAAGTGTGACGTGCATATGTCTTCAGGATCACTTTTAGCTTCAATAACAGCTGTAGGTCTGTTGGAGCATGTCTACAAACTGGAATTTTTGCCCTTTCTTTGCAAAATAGCTCTAGTTTGTATTGGTTGACGGATGTTTGTGAACAAGAATTTTCATGCCTCAGACTCTCAATCGGATTTAGGATTGGACTGTAATTGCCCCATTTTAACACATGTACAGTGGGGGGAAAAAGTATTTAGTCAGCCACCAATTGTGCAAGTTCTCCCACTTAAAAAGATGAGAGAGGCCTGTAATTGACATCATAGTTAGACCTCAACTATGGGAGAACAAATGAGAAAACAAATCCAGAAAATCACATTGTCTGATTTGGATAGAATTTGCAAATTATGGTGGAAAATAAGTATTTGGTCAATAACAAAAGTTTACCTCAATACTTTGTTATATATCCTTTGTTGACAATAACAGAGGTCAAACGTTTTCTGTAAGTTTTCACAAGGTTGGCACACACTTGCTGGTATGTTGGCCCATTCCTCCATGCAGATCTCCTCTAGAGCAGTGATGTTTTGGGGCTGTCGCTAGGCAACACGGACTTTCAACTCCCTCCAAAGGTTTTCTATGGGGTTGAGATCTGGAGACTGGCTAGGCCACTCCAGGACCTTGAAATGCTTCTTACAAAGCCACTCCTTCCATTGCCCTGGTGGTGTGCTTGGATCATGGTCATGCTGAAAGACTCTGCCACGGTTCATCTTCAATGCCCTTGCTGATGGAAGGAGGTTTGCACTCAAAATTATCATATATGGCCCCATTCATTCTTTCATGCACACGGATCAGTTGTCCTGGTCCCTTTGCAGAGAAACAGCCCCAAAGCATGATGTTGCCACCCCCCATGCTTCACAGTAGGTATGGTGTGCTTTAGTAGCATTCTCTCTCCTCCAAACACGACAAGTTGTGTTTCTACCAAACAGTTCTACTTTGGTTTCATCTGACCATATGACATTCTCCCAATACTCTTCTGGATCATCCAAATGCTCACTAGCAAACTTCAGATGGGCCCGGACATGTACTGGCTTAAGCAGAGAGACACGTCTGGCCCTGCAGGATCTGAGTCTCTGTTGGCATAGTGTGTTACTGATGGCAGCCTTTGGTACGTTGGTCCCAGCTCTCTGCAGGTCATGCACTAGGTCCCCCCATGTGGTTCTGGGATTTTTGCTCACTGTTCTTGTGATCATTTTGGCACCATGGGGTGAGATCATGCGCGGAGCTCCAGATCAAGGGAGATTATCAGTGGTCTTGTATGTTTTCCATTTTCCAATTATTGCTCCCACAGTTGATTTCTTCACACCAAGCTGCTTGCCTATTGCAGATTCAGTCTTCCCAGCTTGGTGCAGGGCTACAAGTTTGTATTTGGTGTCCTTCAACAGCTCTTTGGTCTTCACCATAGTGGAGTTCGGAGTGTGACTGTTTGAGGTTGTGGACAGGTGTCTTTTATACTGATAAGTTCAAACAGGTGCCATTACTACAGGTAATGAGTGGAGGACAGAGGAGCCACTTAAAGAAGTTACAGGTCTGTGAGAGTCAGAGATCTTGGTTGTCTGTAGGTGACCAAATAATTATTTTCCACCATAATTTGCAAATAAATTCTTTCCAAATCAGAATGATTTTTGGGATTTGTTTTCTCACTTTATCTCTCATAGTTGAGGTCTACCTATGATGTCAATTACAGGCCTCTCATCTTTTTTAAGTGGGAGAACTTGCACAATCTGTGGCTGACTAAATACTTTTCTCCCCGCTGTACATGCTTTGATTTAAACCATTATGTTGTAGCTTGTCCTCTATGTTTAGGGCAGTTGTCCTTCTAGAAGGTGAACCTACTCCCAAGGCTCAAGCCTTTTGCAACCTCTAACAGTTTTTCCTGCAGGATTACCTAGCTATAACCATCTTCCCATCAACTCTGACCAGCTTACCAGTTCCAGCTGAAGCTAAGCATCCACCCAGCATAATACTGCCCCCACCATGCTTCACGGTCGGATGGTGTGTTCATGATGATGTGTTGTCTTTCCTCCACACATAATGTTGGCATTTAGGCCAAAAATTTCCATTTGTTCTCCTCTGACAAGAACACCTTTTTCACATGTTTGCCGTGTCCCCTGCATATCTTTTTAAGAAGTGCAAAACGGGACTTCTTGTTACGTGCTTTCAAAAAGGGCTTTCTTCTTGCCACTCTTCCATAAAGGTCATATTCGTTAAGTACACAACTAATAGTTGTCCTGTGGACAAATTCTCCTACATGAGCTGTGTATCTGCAGCTTCTCCAGAGTGACCATGGGCATCATGGCTGCTTCTCTAATTAGTGTTCTTGTTGTTTAGGTGGACAGCTGTGTCTTGGCAGGTTAGCAGTCATACCATACTCCTTCCATTTACAGATAATGGATTGAACATTGCTCTGTGAGATGTTCAGAGCTTGGGCAATTTAAAAAAAAAAAAAAGTATGCAATACACTTTGCCACTACTATATCCATGAGCTGTTTGGTGTGTTCCTTGTTTTCATGATGCTATTTGTTCACTAACGTTCTCTAACAAACCTGAGACCTTTTCAAAAAAGCTGTAGTTATACTGATAAATTACCTACAGATGTTCTCTATTTACTAATTAGGCAACTTCCAAATTGAATTGGCCACACTGGATTTTATTTATTTAGGGGTATTAGAATACATGAGTTGATGACTACATCACCGGCCACTTATTAGGTAACATGTAGTAAGGGTTGACCCCTGTTGCTTCGGACTGCCTCAATGTCTTCGTGCATAGATTCCAAGGTGTTGCAACGATGCTCAATTGTCCAAGGGGCCAAAGTGCCAAGAAAATATTTCCCACTTACCATGCTCCACCACAACCAGCTGAACATGATACAAGGCAGGATGATCAATGCTTTCATGTTGTGACGCCAATAGTTTGACCTACCACGATGTGTTCAGCAGAAATCGAGACTCATAAACCAGCAACGTTCAATCATTACTGTCAATTTCGAATGAGCTGGGCAAATTGGAGGCCTCAGTTTACCTATTTCTTAGTGAAGATGGCACTGTGGTCTTCTGGCTGTACCATCTGCCTCAAGTTCCCGTACTGTGCGTTCAGAGATGCTCTTCTGCCTACTGGTGTAAGGGTGTAATTTGAGTCACTGATTGCCTTTTACAGACAAAACAGTCATGCCATTCCATATCTGCATCAACAAGCATTTCGCACAAGACGCCTCACTGATGTTTTTTTCTTTAGGTTCGTACTTCTCTGTAAACCCTAGTATGGTTTGTGCGTGAAAATCCAGGAGAACAATTTAAAATACTCAGACCAGCTTCTGCACCAAAACCAGCACGTCAAAGGAAAGAGTCACCTTTCTTTCCACTACGATGCTCCGATTTGAACTGCAGGAGATGTGTCTGACCATGCTACATGCCTATAATGCATGATTGCCGCCATGTGAATGGCTGATAAGAAATTAGTTTACGGCAGTTGGATCATGGTGTACAAAAAGTGGCAGGAGTTTATGTATGCCACACTTTTCATTTTTTTACACCTCACATATACTTACTATGTTGTGTTGTTCTACAACAATTAACAAATATTTAGTTGTGGCTGTAATGTTTGAAAATCTGGAACAGCGCAAGGGGTATGCACAGTGGTTGTTTACTTAATGTGCTCAATAAATGACATGAACAGTACAACTTTTGTTTGCATGAAATTAGTTTAGTAGATTGTGTTCATCTATAAGCAACGTTAAATGAGAAATGTAGGCGATGTGAAGGGTCCTATTTTACTGTAAATGGAGTAGTTGATAAGTTAAGATTTTGATAATTGTAAGTTAAATTGAAAAAATTAATACCACATATTTACAATGAACGATACAACACTTTTCTTTTTCACAACTTGAAGGGTTTAACTTCATAGTGTTGGTTTGAAAAAAAAAAAAAAAAAAAAAGAGGTCTGCTGTTTTTCCACAACCAGCTCCATATCTGTCCATAGGATGTGTCTGTCAATGCAGATCATCCTAATCAAGCAGAACTAAGTGCATACAAACATGTTTAGCGTATTCTGGAAAAAGAAACAGCATTTTATTCCAGACTTGAACATCATCTTTAAAAGGTATTTTATCATCTCATCAATAGATGGCATTTCATACCGTCCATTCATTTCAATTGGCGTTTCGAGTACAACAGTGCTGATGCATTCTGCTATACTCAAAACTCTGCCAAAAAAAAAAAATAAATAAAATTACCACACAAGTGTGGCATGTCTCCATTTTAAATCAAAGGGGTTAGAAAGTGGATATAAGAAGCGCGAGTCTCATATTGATAGCATAGGAAACAGTTCCATGGCACACTCAAAAATAATGTATAGAAAGTGGAGGATTAAAAAAAAAAGCTTTATTTATATATTGTGGCTCAAATGCATTGGAGGGTGGGGGGGACCAGGTTAGGGAACAACCGTGTCTTCCCTAACCTTTCTTCCCCCTAATGCATATGAGCCACAATATATAATACAATTTGAGTGTGCCGTGGAACTACATTTCCTATAGTTTGGGGTTACACACATTGGTGTCTCCCCTTCCACAATAGTTTTAGTGTTTTTGAGTTACGTTTTAGTGTCTTATAGATTGAGAACTGAGTTTAAGTTTGCCTATGGCAAAATAGTAAATATAGTGGTTAATAGTCACTCTCTCTGTTCTCTTGCGAGATTCCCATTTTTTTGGAGATTATTCCCCTTCCACAGAGCACCTACTACATTAGATGTGCGACCCAAACCACCTTCTTCCACATTGCTAGCCTATCGATATGCAATCAATGTATGAGATAATAAAACCCCTTTAATTCAATTAAACTTAAATAAGACACCCCCTAAGCACTAAATTCTAATACTATATAACATATACTGGTACCACATTACATGATATGTTGTCTAGTTGTAGCAAAGGTGTTTGCAATTACTAAAACAAAATTACTGCTTAACAAAAATGTAGGTGGTCAAGATTTACAAAAATGTTAAAATAGACTATTACTAATTATTGACAATTTACTTATGCAAAACCCAGCTCTTAAAAACACAGCAGTTTGGAGGGTGAGCATGTGTGCCTTTAGGAGTAACCATAATTTTTTTATTAAATCATTAAAACGCCACAGTTAATTGAAAACTCTGTCTAAAGAAGGAACCCTGCGAAAACATAATTATCCTACTTGCAATTAATTCAACAATTAGACGCAAAAGATGCTGCTGACTAAGAGTATCTGCTCTCATTTTCACAAAACATCATCAAGCAATAGGCTTGATGTCCTTACCACAGTGCTGAAGCCTCTAGCATAATTAAACTGTATTTTGCCTGGACTGTAACATATCACGTGAAGCTTGCAGGCATCTCCCACCCTTCATTTTCAATTCACCTCTCCCTCAAAACACAACTCCCAGCCCGCCATGTCTACCTGACAAGTGACAGCCCAATCTGATTAAATGCTTGCAAGGGAGGGGACAAGTGGGCCTCCATGACAGGCCAAAAGTGATCACCATGGAGATACATCATTACAGCTGTCAACGCGTCTACTGTCCTGCTGGCATCAATTTGATTGCTCCTAGCAATAATGATAGACAAAGCTTAGTGTGCACTCCCCTGCACCCAATCACTTTATCTATCCCTTGGTCCATTTAGCTGACATGCTACATTCATATAAGCAAATAACAGCAGTACATAGAATATTTAAGGCATTTTAAGTGTGTTTCCTTTTCTCAAGATAGATTGCAAGCACAAATGTTATTACACAAAACTCCTGCTGCCGCATTAATTGAAGAAAGATTTGGGCGGACATTGTCCATAGGGGGTATGGTTTTGTCCATTTTCACTTGTACTTTCAACAGGTCTCACGTTTGAAAACTGCAAATTGCAGAAACTTGCAAGGGCAAAATGTTTGACATCTTGTTAGCTATTAAAATGTAGAAAAAAAAAAAAAAAAGAGGGAAAAAAGCTGGAATAATTAACATACATTTTAATTCAATGAGTCTCTTGCTTGACGTTCACAAGTGATGCTTAAGCACAACCTCTAATGTATGTTTTCTCTTCTAATATTTAGCAAGACATAATGCCTGTTAAACCCTGGCAATTTTTGTTCTGCTCGTAGGCTTTGAACACAGCATGAAGTCTCTGAGCCAAGAAAGGGTCAGGTCCCATTAGAAAGAATATGGGAAAAACAATTTTAAGAAGTGAAATAAATCACATATCCAATAACATCTTTAAATTTTGAATTCTCCACCTATTCTATTTAAGTATGTGTGAGTAATCTTACACACAGATGGTATAGCCCCTGTCAGTCTCCAAGCAAAACACAGGGTCACAGTTACAGCAATTTTAGATTTGATGCATGAAGAAGGGAGAGCATTCTGATTATTTTTTTTTTATGCCGCAGAAAATTGATGAACAAATGCACTACTCCAAAATGTTCCACAGACACAAGTTCTTTGTCAGTTGTAAGCTGGCTCTGTCACAGTACTAAGTTAATATTTATGCCACTAATTGCTACAATACTAAAGCTTTAAAATACAAAAGCCACAAACTATAAAAAGCATTTAAGTAAATAACTGTGGAATGCTCCTAAATATATTGTATACAACAAAAAATAGTCTTATCCCAAATAAAAATAAAACAATATGCTTTATTAGTTCAAAATGTAAAACCCAGACACAAAAAGTAATCAAAGAAGAACTCTAAGGCTATGTCTACACTGCACATGAAAACGATCGTATCTTCGTCGCTTTTTGTTTTTTAAAAGCGCCGAAGATACGATCGTTCGTGCGGCCCCATTGACGGCAATAGGCAAGACGAGCTGCAGTCTACACAGCTCATCTTTTCTCTGCTCGTCTTTCGGCAGCGGCGTATTATACAACATGTTGTATAATACGCCGGCGCTTCTCGTGTTCTTGCTGTCTTCCCATACAATACTATTGTATGGGCGACATCAGGAAAACGAGAAGCAACCGCGGTTTTTGCACAAAGTGTGACATAAGCCACGGTCCTGCATCGGAGAAAAAACGGCCGATTTCAGGCTGTTTTTTGTCCGATGCAGTGTAGACATAGCCTAAAAGATAGTTACAGATGCAAAATGTGCGTTGGGACGGTGAGATGCGGTGTTGAACTATAACTGTATCAACCATGAGTAATTACTTACAGTACATAATAGCATCCACATAGGATTTACACTTCATAAACTATGGGTTATCAGATTATTATTGGTCCTTATATGCCTTTTTTGTTACTATATTTGCATACCAATCATATGGGATTATCCTTACCATTGAATATTATAGAATTAGTGTTAGCATGCTGATCGATTTGGATTTCTTCTTTGATACCGTGTGTCTAGTTTTTAAATTATGAACTAATAAAGTACATTTGTTTTATTTTTATTTGGGATAAGGCTCCATTTTTTCTTGTATACAATGCTACAACCTTACAAATGTCATTGCAAGAAACAAGTATTGCTTAATTGGAACAGAGTATATGAACATACCCCTGGCAAGTGGAGGGGCTCGTCGTACTGGGAAAGACGACCAATGGAGGGGAGGCCGAAGGATTTATAGGGATCCTAAAACAGTAAAGTTTAAAAAATAAACATTTGCAAAAAGTAGCATTTTAAAATCCTTTCTAGTCGTTAATACAAACAGGTATGACATTTAATAGAGATATGATGATACATTGAGAACATATACAGCTAAAAATAAAAGATGATAACTTATAAGTAAGGAGTTCTATGTTAATGAGTTACTTTTTACAGACAGAAGAGAGGTTCAACAAACATGAAATAGAAAAATACAAAATCATGAAACTCCTGCTCATGTACTATGTATAAAGAAGTAGCGAAAAACGAAGTATGGTCTACAATAATCATAATGTTCATTTCACTTTAACCTGAATTTGAATGGGTAATTGCATTAGTTTATACTTCTGACTCTTAGGGCCACATGTATGAAAACTGTCTAGGTCTAAAATTCACTTTGTTGCCCATAGCAACCAATCAGAGTGCCCCTCTCATTTTTCCAGAGCACTATATGAAATGAGAGGGGCGCTCTGATTGGTTGCTATGAGCAACAATGTGAGTTTTAGATCTAGACAGTTTTCATACATGTGGCCTTTAGGCCTCGTTCACACGGCTTATTTGGGCACGGATTGGCGCCGTACTCCGCGCCGGATTTGCGCTTCAGTACGGCGCCAATCCGTCCCTGTCATTACGGTAATCCACTGCTCTCATAGAACAGTGGATTCCGTCACTCCTCCCCACTCGGCGAATCCGCCGCGGGGGGAGAAAGTGACATGCACATTATTTACAGCGCGGACGTGCCGTAAACAATGCATTGTCTATGGGGCCGGGAGCGGCGCCCCCGCCGCGCTCCGGCCCCGCCCCTTATTCACGGCGGATTTGTGAGCTCAATACGGCTCACAAATCCGTTGGGATAAGCCGTGTGAACACAGCCTTAGTGTATGGACTATGTGAGGAAGGTGAGATTTAGCGGCTTTTCTCAAACCAGTTAAAACAACAGCTTTTTCCCAGAAGTGGGGGTGCAACATGATGTTCATCCGGATCCCATTGCAGCTAATGAAGCAGATATAAGTGAAGCTAGAAAGCAGTGATCTAAGTGAAAATTACCATAGCAAGCCCTGGTTGGCGCAAAGGAGGCCTTCTCCATTATGCTGGCAGTACAATGTTGTCATCGCACTATCTGCATCTACAGGAGACCGGTCTAGCCTACAGAGGTACTGTTACTTTCAGGGGCAAAGCTTGTGCAGCAGTGTTATTTTAGTAGGCACTGTGTGGCTACGTTATTTCTAGGTGCCTCTCTGTGTGGCAACGTTATTTCTAGGAGGCTCACTGTGTGGCAACGTTATTTCTAGGAGCCTCACGGTGCGGCAACGTTATTTCTAGGAGCCGCACTGTGTGGCAACGTTATTTCTAGGAGCCTTACTGTGTGGCAACGTTATTTCTAGGAGCCGGACTGTGTGGCAACGTTATTTCTAGGAGCCGGACTGTGTGGCAACGTTATTTCTAGGAGCCGGACTGTGCGGCAACGTTATTTCTAGGAGCCGCACTGTGTGGCAACGTTATTTCTAGGAGCCTCACTGTGTGGCAATATTATTTTTAGGAAGCACCGAGCAATGTATTTTAGAGCCATGTGTCATTATTTTAGGAGCCTCACTGTGTGGCAATGTTATTTCTAGGAGCCTCACTGTGTGGCAATATTATTTTTAGGAAGCACACTGTGTGGCAATGTTAATTTTAGGAGCCTCACTGTGTGGCAATGTTATTTCTAGGAGCCTCAGTGTGGCAATGTTATTACTAGGAGCCTCACTGTGTGGCAATGTTATTTTTAGGAGCCTCACTGTGTGGCAATGTTATTTCTGGGAGCCTCACTGTGTGGCAATGTTATTACTAGGAACCGCACTGTGTGGTAACGTTATTTTTAGGAGCCTCACTGTGTGGCAATGTTACTTCTAGGAGGCACACTGTGTGGCAATATTATCTTTAGGAGCCGCACTGTGTGGCAACATTATTTTTAGGAGCCTCACTGTGTGGCAATGTTATCTTTAGTAGCCGCAATGTGAGACAATGTTTTTAGGCACATAACTGTTTGGCAATGTTATTTTTAGGAGCAGCACTGTGTAGCAATGTTATTTTTAGGAACCACATTGTGTGGCAATCTTATTTTTAGAAGGTTCAGAATGTGGAAGTGTTATATTGAGGGGAGCAAAGTGTGTGGCACTACCATATTTAGGAGGTGCAGTATATGTTAATTGCTCTATTTTGAAGAAACAATGTTCGGCACTAATATAAGGATGCACCGTATGAAGCACTATGAGTAGAGATGGGCGAATTTCCCGAAATTCCGTTCGTTCACTTCGCCGAATTTCCCGACAAAAAATAATTTCGTTCCGAATTACTTCGGGACGAATCACGTTAAAAAACAGCTATTTCCAGGCTGCACAGAGCCTGCAGGGTGCTGTAGAACGTTGTGTCATGCTTAAATATGCAGAGGGAGCTTGGTTTGGTCTTCATACAATGTTGTGTTTTAGTATGACACGCACATGACTGCCGCCGCTCTTAGAATCGCTTCACTATAAAAATCCCTGGGCACTTAAGAGGGCAAAACTAACCAAAAAACTGAAGGGGGAGTGTAGCCTGATAAAGTCATGGCAGCGACAGCTGGAAAAAAAACAAGCTGAGGGCTCAGGTGGCAACATCAGTAACAGAGTGTGGAGGTGACGGCGGCAGCCACAGCAGCAGAGAGTGGCACAAGGTCAGAGGTCAGAGAGTGGCACAATGACATTCTGGAGGTGGCAAAAACAGGAGTAGGCCACAGAGTGGGACAATGACACAGTGTGTAGGTCACGGCAGCAGCCACAGCAGCATCATGAGGTCAGACAGTGGCACAATGACAGAGTGTGGAGGTGGGTGGCAATACCAGTCCCTGGTAAAGATGGTTGGTGGCAGATGGAGAAACTGTCAGCAGATGTGTGGCATCAGGCGGGTGGTGGCATCAGAATAGTGGCTGAGGCAGGTAGTTTGAACCCAGACTCATTTCTCTGAGTTTGGGTGATGTGTCATTGCTTATGTAGTCTGACGCCTAAGGCATTGGTGTGTGGAAATCCTGGCGATCCACGCCCGATTCATCTTGACAAAGGTCAGTCGTTCCACATTTCCCGTGGACACGGGGGTTCTCCTTGGGGAGACGATGGCCCCCGCCGCACTGAACACCCGCTCTGATGCCACACTACTGGCCGGGCAGGACAGCTTCTCCACTGCAAACTCGGCAAGTTGCGGCCATACATCCAGTTTGGCTGCCCAGTAGTCCAGCGGATCTTCTAACTGGGGTGGCAGAGTGCTGTCCAAGTAGGCCACAACCTGTTGGTTCAGGGTCTGCTCCAGGTCCTGCTGCTGCTGCTGGCGACTGCCCTCCTCACTAGGCGGGTGAAGGAAGCTGCTCATCAGTGACTCCAGACTTAGGTTGCTGCTGATGGAGCTGGTACTGCTCCGACCCCCCCACTTCCCCCGGCAGTAGTACGTGAGCGCTGCAGAACCCCCAGTCAGACCTGTCAGAGGAGGGATGATGCCGCACATAGGCAGCGGCCAACTGACTACGGAGGATTTCCCTATAGTATTTGAGTTTGTCCTCCCTCTCAATAGCTGGGAAAAAGGCTCCCATTTTGGACTGGTAGCGAGGGTCCAATAGGGTGGAGAGCCAGAAGTCATCCCTCTGCCGGATGCTGACTATTCGGCTGTCACTAGCCAGGCAAATCAGCATGCTTCAGGCCATCTGCACAAGTGACTCGAGGGGCTCCCTGCCTCCATCTCCACTGTATACTGCCACGGTGCTTGCGGGTCATCTGCCTCGTCTTCCTCATCTCCATCTACCTCCTCCATCTGCTCCTGCTCCTCGTCTCTTGTCACCTGTGTAGAAAATCCACTCATTTCACCAGACAATGCTTCTGCTCCAATGTCCTCCTCCTCCTCCATTTAAGTCCCCACCGGACTCATGTGACCGCGAGATGTAGTCGCCACGTCTCCAGTCCCCTGCCAGACAGATTTTTCAGCACCTGTTCCAGGACATGAAGCAGTGGAATGACGTTATTCATCCCGGAGTCCTGGCGACTGACAAATAACGTCGCCTCCTCAAATGGCCTCAACAAACGGCAGGTATCACGCATGAGCTGCCACTGGCTGACATCAAAGTTACACAGGGGAGTACTCCTGTCCGCCTGGATCATCAAGAAATCGTTAATGGCCTTTCTCTGTTCATACAGTCAGTCCAACATGTGCAGGCTGGAATTCCAACGGGTGGAAACATCGCATATCAGAGTGTGTTGGGGAGGCCGTTCTGCTGCTGCAATCGAGGAGGGTTTTCCCGGTTTTGTAGGAATGGATGAAGTGCATGCACAGTTTCCTGGCCATTTTCAGAATCTAATGAAGTTTGGTGGAAGCCTTCCCGTACCTTTTCACAACCAGTTTGAACACGTGTGCCATGCAGGGCATGGACCATACCTCCTCGGTGCAGGCGGGACACCATGTTACTCCATTGCCCGTCACCATGGTGTCCGATTTGCAGTTGGCGTGGAGAAAGCCACACATCGATTTCTTGCTGCATGACGCGGAGCAGTTCCTCCCTGTGTGACTTCTTTTCGCCGAAGCAACCCAGGTGTAAAAACTGCGTGACACCACTGTCCCTTTACACATGTGGTTGATGGAGCAGTACTTGTGGAGGCTGAGATGGTGGTGGTGGAGGAGGAGGCAGACATTGGCGCAGGAGCCACGTTTGAAAGTGGAGGAGAAAGTGGCGTCTCCTGCCCAAAAGTTGTTGGTGTGCCTGGGCAGGAAGCACATTCACCCAGTGGGCCGAAAGGACATGTACTGGCCCTGACCATAGTTACAGCTCCAGACGTCCGCGCTGCCGTGCCCCTTGGAACAAACCGATCAGCTCAAGGACGGGGCCCACCTTCTGTTCTACATATTTATGTAAGTGCTGGTATGCCTTTTTGGAAAAGAAATTACGGCTTGGAACTCTCCATCTCGGCTCGGCACAAGCCATTAGTTCTCTGAACGGTGCAGAGTCCATCTTTTGGGGAAAGGGGGGGACTGCATTTACCAACAATTTGGGGACAGGAGCACGGTCAGCTGCTGCACCTTAGGATGGTTGGACGCATACTGTTGCTCTTTGCAATCGCCTCGTGAACGATGCTGGCGCCAGGAGTGCGAGGAGGGCAGGAGATCTGGCCCGGGAGATGATTTTCAAAGGAGAAAACCCCCTTCTGCAGAGGTGGTGGAGCCTTGATGGCTGCAATGGCATGCGTGCCACTGGGCGCTGCTGTTTGCTGTTGCTGCGGCGGCAGGATGGACACCACATCTGAGCCACGTTTCTTCCAGGCCACCGGATTGATGACGCTGCTTGTGTTGACGCAGGGCCGTGGTGCCAACGTTAGCTCCCTGGCCACGCTCACTTTCTGCCCACAGATTTACAAAACCCAATTCGGCTCCCCCGGTGTCTTGAAAAACTGCCACACACGCGAGTATCGAATTTTACCGCCAACGCTCCGCATTTAGTGACTACTACCGCCGCTCCCTCGCTGAGCCCCTGTGCCGTTATTTTCTTGGACCTTCGAAGCGGGTTTTTTTACCCCCTGCGCTTGGCTCCCAACCTCACACTGCTGCTACCTGCAACCACACTACCCCCTTGCTGGCTGCGCCGCTGCCTGACGCGCAAGCTGACACCTCTTCTCCTGACGATGATGAAGCCCTTGCCTCACCCGGCTCCCCAAATGCGGTGGCTACATCATCATCTATTTGTGTTCATCGTCATGCTGTCCTCATCAACCCGGGCTTGGTATGCAGAGGCTGACCCCTCACAACATGACCTTCCATGCCACTCTCCACATCTTTTTACTTTGCCGCCTACTGCAAGAAGCAGGGGATATTGGCCCATTTCTTCACTGCCAAGTAGCTGCTGACTGTTCCTCAAATTGTTCATCTCGCTATATAGTGGCGCTGAGCCCAGACCACATAGTAGATCTCTGGCTGAAGGAACGGATGGGTCAGAGGCGGGTTGAGGACGGGTTTAGGGCCGCTGACCCGCTCCGGGCCATGCCAACTAAGGGTTGTGTCTGACGTTCCCACCCACTCTTGGCTGGGGTTGTCAGATGTCATCTGGGAAGAAGTGGATGACCTAGTCAACCAATCAAGAAACCCTTGGGTTGCTAGTCAGCACACGGCGCTAGATGACAGCGGCAGTTGTGGCCTCACGAGTGACCCCCGCTGTGACGTCCCTTGCTGTGCTGCGACCTGGGCCTGGAAGTTTGTGCCTTGCCACTTGCAGGTGAAGAGCCTGCCACCTCTCTGTCTGACATACTGTTTGTTCTAAAAATGTACAGACACTTTTGATGAAGATATCTGTATATGATAAATACACACCCTGTATTTGACTCAAATGAACCAGTAACAAGTTGGTTTAAACCTTTGGATATAAATTGCGTCACAAATGGGAAGGAAAAAATTGAAATTGTATGTGCCGTTTTAAAAACTGTGTTTTTACTGAATATAAAAGCAAAAAAACAGGCTTAATTAACCTTCGGATATGAATTATGCTACAGAATTTCTTCTGTGACGGTGAAAAAACAAAGTTTCTTTTATGAGTACAACTGCAGAACAACGGTTAATTAACCCCTGGATGTAAATTGCGCAAAAGAATTGAGCAGCCAAAAAATGAAGTGGTATTTGTATTGTAAAAACGCTGTTTCTTTAAATGAATACAACAGGAACTGCCTTAGATCCCCCTTGGATATTCAATGTGCTGTGAGCAGATAGCATTAAAATGTATATGCAGCTACACTGGACACACACTGATCCAATACCCCAAAAAAATCAGAAACAGAACATTAAGAAAAGCAGTCTCTGAGACAAGCTGAGACACCCCACAAAAATCGCTGTATAAAAAATCAGTTCTTTAGTATCAGCTATCATTATAAGCAGCCACGGCTGCCCCTTCCCTAATCAGTACAGTGAGAGCGGTATGAGCTCCCAGCGTCGCGCCAGGACTTATATAGTGCGGTGACGTCACAGAATCCCGCCGGTCTCTGATTGGCTTCATCTCTGCACATGTCATGCAGGCTATGCCCTTCTTCCTCCCAGAGTGCTTTGCCCCATGTAACGCCATGTGCTCGCAGCCATTTTATCAATCAAAAGCACACTTCGTTCACCCAAAGTCCCCCAAACTTCGACTTCGTTCAGAACCGAAGTTTTCCTGAAATTCTAAACGAATTCCACTTCGTTAGAATCAATTCGCCCATCTCTAACTATGAGAATTTAAGGTCCATATAGCGTATGGAGATGTGCTGTAAAATTAAGGGGCCATAGACATTGGTGTCAAATGCTGCAAAGATTCGTCATGGCCAGAAAAAGTCACCATGTTTATCTAGGCCACATGAAGGAAGAAAGGAGAAAGTCTTCTATGTGATTACAAAGTATCTAAACTGCAGTAACTTGCCTGTTCTGCAGAGAGAATGTGTGGTTCTAATTTTGAACTGCCTCTCAAAATACTTCTATCAATGTTCAAGTCACGCTGAGAGATGTAGTTTTATGGACTTTGAAACTGGTCTTAGTACTAAGCTTGGTTCTGACACTGACTCTATCAACACTGCATTAAGCTTGAAAATGATATTTTATCTATCCAGTACACCTTTTTATTTAGGGGATGTAAAGAAGAACTTGAAGATTTCCTCTCCTTTCCTTCTTGCACAGTGCGACTAAATGGGCTGGACTTGTCTAGGAATTTGAACATAAAGATCTAAAAGAAACGGATAAGCATAATGTACAGAGTAAGGGTAGGCATAGGTAGGTATATATGTAACTGTATTCATACTGTGGTAAACCAGTATAAAATTTAGAGAACTTGAAAAATGTGTAGAATATCACTGTTATAGAAACAGTTACAGCATTCCAAATACACTAAATAAATGTGTTGTAACTGTTGAGTAAACATATTATTTTACAGTTTGCCCCACCATGGGTAACCTACACAGCAAATAGGGAGCAGTTGTTAAAAATTAGAATCCCACTCATGGATTACGTGGCTTGAGCACATTTTTTTATCCTGCTCCCTATTAGGTAGGTAAACATTGTACTCAATACTGCTGGAATGATGTACACAATTAGGCCATGTTCACACGGCTTAAAATGGGCCGTAATTCGGTCCGTAATTACGCGCCGGAGTGCGTAAATTACGGGCTGAAAACGGCCCAGTCATTACGGTAATCCACAGTTCTCATAGAGAACTATGGATTACTTCTCCTCTCCCTGCTCGGCGAATACGCCGAGAGGGGAGATAAGTGACATGTGAATTACCAGCGGCATACACGCGCCGCTGGTAATGCAAGTCTATGGGCCGGCCCCCCCGCTCCCTCCCCAGCTCCCACGGCGTAATTGCGGGGCGTAATTACGTCCCGCGGTTAAGCCGTGTGAACATAGCCTAAGAGTCCAGCTAATCTCACAAAAATAATATTCTGCATTCTGCAATTTAATAGAAAATGCTACCTCTTTCTTGTTTTACAATCATGAACTTTTTTTATTTTTTTTTTATTTGATAGAATTTTCACAGTGAATCTAAAAAAAACACCTCTCCAAATGTAAACTCTTGGCTTCTCATCTGACCTTTAGCAAAAGTCAGTCTGCAATGAAATAACTATTTCCAACGCTATTCTTACCTCAGCGTAGACACGACACTCAAATGCCCAGCCATTTATAGGAATATCCGTTTGTTTATATCTGAGAGAGTAACCCTTTGCAATACGGATCATTTCTTCCACAAGGTCCAGTCCTGTAATACATTCTGTTATGGGATGTTCCACCTGCAATTTCAAACAATGCAGTAAATACAGAGGGATAGTTTTATCAATATGTCTCACTTGCAAAACTGCAGCAGGAGGGTCCTGAAAATGGAGATTTTATAGCTACTTAAAGGGGTTGTCTCACTACAAGAATTGTTTTTTATGTTAAAGATCTTGCAAAACAAGTCCGTTTGCAATATATGTCCACTAACAGTATCCTACCTATTCCCAGATATCCCCTCTTGTATGAGCTTCATCAGCTCCTCAGGTTGCTATAGCTACAGACCTGTTTGATCCCTCCTGATAGGCTGCCAGCACTGGTTATTATAGTTACAGACCTGGCTTCTACTGCAGTCTAGCCAGTAAACACGCCCCTGAATTCAAGTGAAACCAAGAAAACAGGACTGAGGTAAAATGATTCAATGTAATGAGACAACCCCTTTAAGACACCAAGGTCCTCATGTATGAAAACGGTATAGGTCTAAGACTTTCTTTGTTGCCCATAACAACCAATCAGAGCTCCCCTTTCATTTTCTATAGTCCTCTGAAAAAATGAAAAGGGAGCTCTGATTGGTTGCTATGGACAACAAAGAAAGTCTTAGACCTAGACAGTTTTCATACATGATTAAAAGAAGGTTAGCGATATCATACAGCTTCTACCTTTTCAAGAACTGTCCCTAAAAGGTTCCTCTGTGATATGACATCACTGTGGCTATATATTCATTGTAAAAGAACTCTTCAAAACTACTGTGCACTAGGCACCAGTAGAAGATCGAAGGAGAAAAAAAAAAAAAAGAAGCGCAAAACGCGTGTAACTGTAGTAGCAAGATACAAAGTTACAATCGGTTGTGTTCACCTGATTAAGCTGTACTAAATGATGGTACAGCTCAAATTTTAAGCATAAAATATCCGATTCCATACTGGATCAAGGGAGCAGCTTCAAAACTTAATACACAGGATCCTTTAACGTTCCGGGTTGCATCATAGCAAAAGATCGCAATGGCGGTCATGAAAAGAACACCTTATTACAAAACAAGGAAGATGCAATAACCAAAGAAACCCGGCTCTGGAAATTTCTTCCTAGTAAGTGTTGGTTTTATTGCTAAAATAACAGTAAAAAGTAACAAGTTTAAAACTACGCGTTTCTCTGACTACTAGTGTTCAAGTTCACCTGATGAAGCGGGACACGAGTAGACCAAGAAATGCGTTGTTTTAAACCACTTACTTTTTTTTGCTATTTTAGCAATAAAACTAACACTAACCAGGAAGAAATTTCCAGAGCCAGGTTTCTTTTTTACTGCATCTTCCTTGCTTTGTAATAAGGTGTAGCGCTTATGATACTTTGTTCGTGACTGCACTTGCGATCTTTTTCATTGTAAAAGAACAATGGAGAGGCGGAAATAAGATCTACACCAGCAGTAGGGGAATTACTAAAATCATTAGAAAGCATTATTTTTCATTATAAGGCCCTTCAGGGGGCTTTCTTATTTTTTAAAATGTTATTGATCCTGAGCTCAGAAACATTACCCATCAGGGGCAGCAAAGGAACTCATTACCCAAGGCAGTAGTTTCAGAATATACCCCACCAACCTCTTTTACCATCATTTACTTAACGGTCATTTACTGTACCCTTCTCCACTAATCCCTACTGGTTTCACTAAGCGTGCACAAGTCACAAGATCTGGCATTGTGAAAAAACGGTGTTATTAATAACATATGACTGTTTAGAATTGATATTTTGCCAATGGCAAAAAGCTGTAGAAGTGTCTCTGTACATGGTTATTGGCTAAATTTTTTTCTTAAGCATATGGAAATATCTTTTTCTAATCCGCTGATTGGCAGTCGAATGTTGCTAAATTTATAAAAACTGTGCATTAATCTTGCAATCTGTTGTACTTTACATGTACATGTTGAGGAAGCTTATCATCATGCTGTTCTGTTATACTCAACATGGCAAGCATGGCAGCAGCTTATGATTTCCTGTATGACTAGTTTACTCTAAATCTTAGCCATTCGCCTGCTTTCACTAACCTGTCCTGACAAGCAACCAGATTAGCGTAATCTTACATCAGCGCAGTGTAGCAGAAATGAGCAGATGGATCCTTCAGGTTTTTTTCCCTCTAGACTTATCTGTGGAGTGCTTAGCATGCACAATAGCAGAGATGGGCTGGAGGTCTTATCAGCAAATTATTGCTAACGGTTTTGGAAGATGCCATTGTGGGAATAGCCCCAGCTTTTCACACCATGCCTATGGGTAGGCTGCTTACAGTATGTGCTCAGAAAATGTTCACTAGCATATGGGCACCATTAGCAATACTATTAATTCTATAAAGTTAATTGCCATCCCTTCCCCAATAAATATACATAAAAAACACAGATGTTTAACTGAGACAATAGAGAATGCAAACAGAAATGTAAAGGTCTTACAACTAAAGAGATTATGATTTTAAATGAGGTCAAATATTAACTGAACAGCCTCTACTGTCATAGTTGGAATATGTAAAAGTTACATACTCATTTTGAACAATTCACACAGCAGTGTTTTCTACAATCTCAGTAAATTCCCACAACATAAATGCAAATTATGTTCACATATCAAAAAAAGGTAAAGAAATTAAACAAAAATGAAAGAAGAGAACTTATGAGTTCTACAAAAGGCAATAAAACAACTCTTTCTCCTAAATGTACCCTGTATAATAACCCAAAACATTGTTTTCTGGTAAACACAGCGGGGGCACAATCTTCTCAACACAAGTATTTCTATCTCACAGTCAGCTTTGCATAATAAATGAGCACCATAACCTTTACACATGTGCTGAAAAAAAAAAAGACATTTACAATTCATAATGTTAACATTTCATTTAATTCCTCTTTAATTGGTGGACAAAATAGAAATTTACTAAGATATTGTACATAAACCAGAAAAAGACAAGTTGGGGACAAAAAAATGAAAAAGAAATCCTAAATTTCCCACTTAAGGAGACCTTCACAGAGTTTAAGAAAGATTAATTCGTCAAATCAAAAGCTAAACCAGTATATTTCTTCAATTTCTGAACTCACATAGCAACTACCACCTCTTTAGGGAAGTGTCCTTCTCTTATGTGCTAATTTTAGGCTCAATTCCACTAGAAAGCTCCACTGCAGATTCAGTCAACATGACAGAAAAAATAGTGCAACTTGATATGTTTGGGTCCGTCAGGTTTTAGCCATTTAAACATAAGCCATGGGGTCTGTCTGGCGCCATGGGTGTCCATCATTAACAAATCTGGCACCAATCTTTTTATCAGTTTCTGAGATGGTACAGAAAATGGAAACAAATGTGAAGTTGTGAATCAGGCTTTAAAAGGGTTGTCCGGGTGAAAGAAATGAGATAAATGGGCCCAGGATGGGAAAAAAAAAAAATCAATGATACCACCCAGTCCTCCAGGATCCACTCCAGTTCCCGGTCCATTAACCCACACAGGAGAGGCTAAATGCTCCATAGTGACTGAACGGTGCACAGCCTGTTAAAGGGTCGGCAGGAGAACCCGGAAGTGAAAAGATCCCGAAAGCTCAGGATCTCCACAGTGGGGAAACTTAAAGGAGTTGTCTCATTACGAGCTTTCAGCCTGTCAGTGTCCCTGGTAAGTTGAACTGAGGGGCGTGTTTCTTGGTCTGTCTGTTCTGCTCCCTCTCCCCCTCCCATCAGCACACAGGCAGCTACGTAACTTCTATACAGGGGGGGAGGGGGTTTGCTCTCAGAGTTCACCCTGTGTGTGCCTGCCTAGGTCTGTTGCAGGAGAGGGTGATTAGGAGTGTAGAGAGGGGAAAATGAAGCTGTGTGCTAATAGAGCAAGGGGGTGCATGTGTTCCTATATCCCCTGCTTTTGCTTACAAGTCTCACATCTCCAGCAAAAAACAAGGGCAGTGTTACTATACTCAGGATGTGTCACTATACAGGAGAACATAAAGTATTCAATGCCCCCCCGATCTGATAGTATTAGTATAGTCCAGTTCCAAAGGGCATATCATGATTATAGTAACAGACAGGGTCACTGCTGTCACATCTATCTGTGTAGAGAGCAGGGGAAGCAGGCACCCCACAGGGTTAATCCAAGCAGATGGACACAGATTTCCAGAGTCCTCCTCCCCCTCCCCCTCCCTACAAGAAGCAATTCTGTGCGGGAGGGCTCTCTGCTCTACCTGTCTTCAAAGGTGATGAGTCATTCAGACCTGACAGCAGTAAGATAAGGATCAAAGGTCCACTACTATTTGAGATCTGAGAAGCTGATGTAGTATACTAACAGGGCTAGCTCAAATCAGTAGGACATTTGTAATGAACATATATTGCAAAGCTGCTTGTTTTTTAAAGATCTTTAAATTAAAACCCAATCATTGTAGCGAGACAACCCCTTTAAAGGTAAGCAGCATTTTATTTAATATTTTTCCACAACCAGGCCTTATGTAAGGATATATTTATTCAACCAGAAAACCCCTTTAACCAGTTTCTTTCAGACAAAAATCTTTAACACTGAAATGAGTGCAGAACCTGTGCACACAATTAGCGCTTTCTAAATGAATACATAGCACTAAATTCTTCATAGGAAGTCACTAAGTTGATAGACTCTTCTATAAATATATTACAATGGACAAATATAGTCCCTACTCCCTTGTATGCTTAATATAGATCCGATTTCTCTTATCTATGCCTTTGGGTTGCCCTGATAATGGCACCTTATTACATATCTGGGAAAGCAGGGTTTAACAGTTTGTCACATTTCTCTCTCTGTGTATACATATAAACTATTGTCAGACATTACATTCCCTGATCATTCCTAGGTATCTGTCCCCACCCATCAATCCCCAAAGAAACTTTATATGGTCTATTAGGGTATGTTCAGAAGGTGCATTGTGGCGTGTACACGCTGCAATACCTCTTCATTAGCTCTGTGTAAAGTACATGCAGTGAGTACTTTCAATGCGAGACAGGTCACTTTGTTTTATGGGCATATATTACGTGCCAAGAAATACAATTGTAAAATCACCATTGTTTTAACAATGATGGTGATTTTACAAGTAAATACGCCATGTAAACATACCCTTAAGGTAGAGGAAACATTACTAGCAAAGATCAAGGCTGTATATTCTGCATCACTGGAAAGAGCTGGCTAATTATTATGGCTTCATTTAAACAATTTTATATTTATGTATACAGTGCTAACATTTACCTCAGTACTGTAGAGATTATCGTCACTCGCACTGATCTCTGTCCCCACCGGGGCTTACAACCTAAATCCCTGATGAACCTACTGACGTGTTTTTGAGTATGGGAAGAAACCCAAGTGCCCTGTGTAAACCCTTTTAAACACCGATAACCTACAAACTCCATATTAGAAGCTGCCTTTGATCGAATTTAAACCCAGTGCTGTCAGGAAATAATGAACCAGACTGTAAAACAAACAGTCAGCTGGCACCATTCAGATCGTCCTCGATTAAATATTACATAACTGTTAGATCATACAAAACTGAATGTCAAAAGAATGATTAGAAAAAACACTGTCTAGCTATTATTACATGCAGTATTTGGTACTTTGGCCCTGGTGGTCCTTTGATTTCCTGTCAAGCGGATTCTGGGCTGGTAAGAAAGATTCTACTAATTTTGTAGATAATATATATACATACGTGAGCAATGTATGCAGATTTCGGATCATATGTATTCAAGAAACACTGCCAGCAATGTTTTTCTTTTCACATATTAACAAGCTATATGAAACTATTATATGGATTTTTTTTTTAAATTAGGTGTTTTTTTTTTAATATACCATATATACTCTTGTATAAGCCGACTTTTTCAGCACATTATTTTATGCTCTAAAAGCCCCCTTCAGCTTATACTTAAAGTGCAATGTCTGATTGGATTGGATTCTATGGTGGCTCCCAGGTCAGACACAGCGGGGCCCCTGCACAGAGAGCCAGTGCCCCAAACCTACCGATCTGGATATACTGGGGGCCCCATTACCTACCGATCTGTCTATACTGGGAGCCCCATTACCTACCGATCTGTCTATACTGGGAGCCCCATTACCTACCGATCTGTCTATACAGGGGGCCCTACAACCTACCGGTCTATACTGGGGACCCTATTACCTATTTATCTTAAATTTACCAATAGCTGCTGCATTTCTCACCCTAGGCTTATAGTCGAATCCATACGGTTTCTCAGTTTTTTGGGTTATACTCCAGTATATACGGTAATATTTTCCCATTTATAAATTACTCTCTCCAACTTCCTTGGTTAGCTCTGATGCACAGTAGTGACAGGATTGCTTGACAGTCCTTTTTTTCAGGCTGGCTATGACCTGAGAAGTGCAAGTATTTTCAGGAGCACCTGATAAGTGTGAAGAAAGCCCATCCCCGGTTACATAGTTTGTAAGGCCAAAAAAAAAAAAAAAAAAAGACAGATGTCCATCCAGTTCAGCCTATTGCCCTATAGTGTTGATCGGGGAAAGGGCAAAACCCCATGAGGTAGAAGTCAATTGTCCTCATTTCAGGGAAAAAATTCCTTTCCGACTCCAATCTGGCAATCAGAATAAATCCCTGGATCAACAAACCTTCAGTGCAGTGCAGGGGAAAGATAAACCTTTTTTCCCTGTCAAGCATTGCTGGTCATTGCCTAATGACCTAGTGGGCTAGTCAAATCTTATCCACTTTCAAGAGAAAAATTGAACGACCGTTATGTCATTACCTACTATTTATAATAAGATGATATAAAGATAAGTAGCATCTGAAGGGAAAGCAAGATAAGTCTGCCCTGCCATCAGAAGTTTTATCTCCTTATTAAATGCAGCTAGAAAAGGACAAGATTTTATATCAAACTTCTAATTACATAGGACTGGCCCCCCAAAAAATTAGTGCCAAAAATTTGATTTAAAAAAATATCTTCAAGGAATACAGGTTTTAACAAAAAATACTCAGTTTAACAGAGGTGTTCTTTTAAACATGTTTGTCAAAAATAAATACAAAAAATAAAACAATAAGCAGAAAGTGAGAAAGGAATGATGCCCCTTTTTAAATTTTTTAAATGGTGAATGAAGGAGGCAAGCAGACATCACAGCATGGGGAAGGGGTATAGGCTGTTCCTTACAGCTATAATGTTGGGGATTTACAGCTTGTCTAATGGTCTGCAGCTGTGCGTTGCACAATCCATGCAGGCAACATTACCAAGCATTAGACAGACTGACTGCTTGTTCAATTAAAATACATCTGGACTTATCACTGTGAGATTTTCCCCTCTTTACCTAAAAGGGATCACACTGTAACAAAGAGTATGCATCCGAAATTAAATAATGCTACTTTTCACATATGTAAAGCATAATTAATCAGATTTCTAGTATTCTAAAAGACAAAATTTAATAACTATACTTTGACTCAATTTACAAATGAAAACGGCATAATACTGAAATCTGAATGTACAAACAAAATTACACATTTAACAAATGACAACTTTAGATCAGCAGTTTGGAAAAAAGTAAAAATAATCTTAAATTCTCAAAAAGAACATTTCCAACATAGATGTTCTATATTACACAATAGGGAACAAGATGAAGTAAAAGAAAAAAAATTTCCAAATCACAAACAAATTGAGACTTCCTGTTCTGGCTGTGTAGGTGAGCGAAACTTGTTAGAGGAACAATGGTGATGGAGGGGGTTTTAAAAGGGTTGTCTCACTACAAGGATTGCTTTTTTTTGTTAAAAATCTTGCAAAAACAAGTCACTTTGCAAAGTGTGGTCCATTAACAGTGTCCTACCTATTCCTAGATATCCCTCTTGTTTGGGTTGCATTTAGCTCGTCAGGTCGTTATAGCTACAGATCTGGCTTCTACTGCCAGTAAACACGCCCCTGAATTCAAAGTGAAACAAAGAAAACAAGATGAATCAATGTAGTGAAACAACCCCTTTAAAAAAGCAAGTCACAAAGGGCCCCAGAGCTCTAGAGGGTTAAAGTTTGTCGTAAGATAAGTGTAATAAGACAAAGATGGATATGATGTCACTATCCGGGCCAGGGCTGCTGAGCAGGGAGAGGAGGTCAATAACCAAACTTTCTGTAAAAAAACAAGAGATGAGAACTATTCCAACTCTAAAATGAACCAAATTTAGAACAGCAATGTATTTGATAATATTTATTCACCTGTGCCTACTGTTTAAAAATAATCAATTGATGGGAATACCAAAAAAGGAAAATTCAAAGAACAATTATTAAATAAGACAATGGAGCTAAACACCAAGTGTTTAATATAAAATAGGTCTTCTTTTAAATGTTTCGCTTAAATAAATAACTGTTACTGTTCGTAAGGGGTATTGTGTCTGTGAAAAAATGAATCCTATTTTAATTAGTAAAAAATTTGGGAACAAATTTACATAGCAAAAATGGTAGCATTCAGCTTTACTGATAAATGGATCATTAGACAACTAACTAGATAGGGGGTTCAAATTTTCCAAAAATTTTCCCAAAAATTTTGAAAGTGAATTGCTATAAGTTTAAGTCAGTACTTTCTAAGGAAGCAAACATGACTAAAAATACCGTCTCCTAATGAGGAGTTTAAAAAAAAAAGTAATTAAAGCAAAAAAAAAATGTACTATTTTACATTACAGTCTGTGAGAAGTGTACTTTAACATTGTTTTGGGTGCATTTCAGTGCAAAATTGGCACAACACTATAATAGTGATGTCAAACACACTAAAGCCTAATACATATCCATTCCGTTTTCTTATTTTTCCTTTCTACTTTCTTTTTGGAAATTTTTGCAGGCTCATTTGTGTGCTTCCCCAGAAAGAAAAACAAGATACTGAGATAATCCATAAAAACCCGTGCCAAAGCAGACCTGGTAGAGGAGAGTGGAAACAGTCTGGGGCATTTCAACTTTAAGATTTAATATGTACTAGTTTCATATTATGTAAAACTGCAAATAAGCAAGTTCTCCAGATAGTACAGATGTTTGTATATATTTGAATTTCCATTTTAAACAATTTAAAATTTGAGACAAGTGATGATACACTTTACTATGTGTGTTACAGGCATTTAAGAAACTAATTGAAAAAACACTGTATTGCATTGCAAGGGCGTTGCTAGGGTCCTAAAAGATCCAGGGAAGTTTGCACAATACACTGCTAGAAAATTACAAAAACCCATACATCTTAATCAGCCAGGCTGCAAGGAGGCGAGTTCCAGTATCTGTGGAAGCATCTGTCATACCCACAATTTTGAATTCATTATTATCATATATCCCCTGATGAACCCTCGTCATCTTGGTGGGGGAGAAACACGTCAGGATTTGGACCTACCCCGTTAAACAGGTCGTATAATATTTACTGCAATTTGGAATTTGTGGTAATGCTGGTTAATAGGTCATATTGTACTTGTGCACACTGTGGTATTTTTGTGAATAGAGAGTCGTCTAGGGATATGTAGGGTGAGCCACCGATAGGTGGGGCTGCCCTTGTCGGGGCGATCGCTCCACCTCTGAGGGATATTTAAGGGTGCAATATAGGGATAGTCCCTTGTGACTTTAAAGAGGACCTATCACCTCCACGGAAACCTCATGAAGTAACAGGAGACTAAAATACAA
Organism: Phyllomedusa bahiana; assembly: GCA_025379985.1. Lineage (NCBI taxonomy): Eukaryota > Metazoa > Chordata > Amphibia > Anura > Hylidae > Phyllomedusa > Phyllomedusa bahiana. Next base: position 38,127 of record JAODAL010011558.1, read on the forward strand.
ACACTTCCTTAAATATCCTTCATTAGGAAAAATCAAACCATTTCACCTGTAATTCAGTTTTTGTAAAAAGCGTTGGCTCTTTAACACAGTCTGAAGTCGGGCCAAGGAGGCACCTGACAGCTTGATGAATCAATATGTTGATCGCTGTGTCAAAGTACTTGCTTCTGAACTGGAAGAGTCCACTGTGAAAGGGAGAGCCAGGAAGTCTATATCATGTGCACACTGATAAACTGTGGGCTGCTATTTCTGTGCTGGATATAACTCTAGAAGCAGTGTAATGTAGATGCCTGTAAACCCTGTCACACTATGTCCTCAGTGTGCTGGGTCTGCTGCAGTATATGTAGTGAGAAACTCCAATTACCCTGCACAAGTAGCTATATCCTCCGCTCCCCCTGCACGGAGGGTATCTCCGAACAGAAAGAATCCCTGCTACATAAAGAGCTCTGCTAACAAAGTGAAACTAAAATCTGTTCCCCTATAATATTTAGGTCAGGCCTCCGATTTGCTGATGACATGTATTGGAAAAAAGTCTTCTAATTGCATCTACTATTATATTTTATGTGTTGTGTGGAGGGGATAGGTACTCTTTAAGCATCATACACCTGATCCCTTTTATGATGATAATATTCCTAGATGCTATGGTGGAATGAATATGAATACATATCTCCTCTAAGTATTGGTGTATGATTCTACTTACACTAAATCTTTGTCTTGGCTAAAAATCTTTTTAAAGATAATGCATTAAAAGTTATATTTTAGATACAGTTGAGCTCAAAAGTTTACATATCCCGGCAGAATTTTTGCTTTCTTGGCCTTTTTTTTCCAGAGAATATGAATGATCAAAAACTTTTTTTCCCACTCATGGTTAGTGGTTGGGTGAAACCATTTATTGTCAAACTGCTGCGTTTTCTCTTTTTAAATCATAATAACAACCAAAAACATTCAAATGAACCTGATCAAAAATTTACATACCCCAGTTCTTAATACACTGTATTGCCCCCTCTAACATCAGTGACGGCTTGAAGTCTTTTGTGGTAGTTGTGGATGAGGCTCTTTATTTTCTCAGGTGGTAAAGCTGCCCATTCTTCTTGGCAAAAAGCCTTCAGTTCCTGCAAATTCCTGGGCTGTCTTGCATAAACTGCGCACTTGATATCTCCCCAGAGTGGCTTAATGATATTGAAGTCAGGAGACTGAGATGGCCACTCCCAAACCTTCACTTTGTTCTGCTGTAGCCAATGACAGGTCTACTTGGCCTTGTGCTGTTTGGTGTATTGTAGGTGAGTATTTTGTGGTTTTGCCCCAGAAATTATCTTTCTTTGGGATTTGCCCCGCAGCCCCCTTTTCTTTAAGTGCCCCCTTATTGTGTATCTTGAAACAGCCCGCCGCTAGTTTTCAAGAGTACTGGATTTAGTGATGTTTTTTTGTAGGTTTTTCTTTGACCCCAAAACAATTTTCCTGGCTTTTTGGTTTAGTTTTTACAATCCGCTGCTTTTCCATTTGTTATCACAGTTTAAACACTGTGAGGGACATTTTTAAATTCTTTTTGTATCTTTTTCCCTGTTTTAACATTTTTCAATACCTTTTCCATGACCCGTTGAAAAATTTTTTGCTTTCCCCATGAAAACCAGAAACGTCAATGGCTGGATGAAAGATGCAAGAGTTGTTGGATCCCAGAAACTCACTCAGCTTTTATGCACACACACTTTTACAAGCAAACAGGTCACGGTGAGGGTTTTTTTTGTAGCCATTCAAACCCTTTTGTGTAATTTCTGTGCATGTTAAAGGTCAAAATCGCATGGTTTTTTGTAAAATTTTGGGGATCAGGGTCATTTGGATGTTTTTGGTTGTTATTATGATTTAAAAGGAAACATAGCATTTGACAATAAATGGTTTCACCCAACCCATAACAATGATGGGAAAAAAAAAAAAAGTTTTTGTGTTTATTCATATTCTCTGAAAAAAAAAAGGGGTCCAAGAAAGCAGAAATTTTCCCGGGGGGATGTAATTTTGAACAAACTAAAGGGTTTTTTTTAATTTTAGCGGATTTGTCCTTTTGGCCCCCGCACTTATCTTTGCGACAATTTGTACAATAGGGTTGGTTCACAAAAAAATTTTTCACAACACATGAACTGTGCATGTTTTTTATGGATAAAAAACCCATGTAAGTCCTGCACAAAATTTTCTCACATAGATACCCATCACCTAAGCATTTCCCTGAAAAAAAGAAACCCAGCAATGACCAATTTCCCTCTTAAAAAGCATCATTTGTATGACAGTGAAATTCCCTCTAAAGAATAGTCACCAAATAATACGTCTATACATGGAGAAAATCACCTCCCGTATACTATCACTAAAAAAAAATCCCCAATAGAAAGACCATCAATCCCTATAATCCCCCAAACCCAAAATAAAGGCACCCCATGAAAAATGGCACCCATAATAATCCCAGTTGGTGCAAGTGCTCTGCAGAAAAAAGTGATTGCATTTAATTTTCAGCCAGTGCCCATAAGTGATTTCTCCAAGAGTCATTCCCCTTTTCCCTTTTATTTCCCTTTCTCCCTAAACTGCCATGATGCCCCCCTGCAAAATTTACCAAAAACATTTTAGAACCCTCACTTTTTTCGGACCTTCCCACCCTTCCCCTACCTTGTACAAACTCCCTATAGGGGGTAGGGGGAAAGTGGGGCTATGTGGTAATAGGTCGAGGCTGTTAAGTGTGTTGGCACTAGGTCATATAACACAATGGTTGCAGGGAGAAGCAGTAGAGGCCGTATAGGCCACAGCTAATGGGCAAAATCTTGGTATATAGGTGCCCCCTCAGTAGGTAGGGATATAGATGCACAGTAGTAGGGGGTTAAGTACCCCAGTAGGGAGGTATACAGGTGCCCATAGTAGGTTTAAATATAGATGCCCCCCCAGTAGGGAGGGGAGCAGCCCCTTTGGGAGCTAAAAAGGCAAAGTTTAAAAAAAAAAAAAAAAAAAGAAAATACCAAAACCCTTCCCCCCTTTCCCCAATGGAATCTGTCTCAAACGGTGTCTGGTGCAGGTGTTGTGGCATTATCACGGTGCCTGCGTCGTGACGCAACTCAGAGGCCGCAAACAGCCTTGCGCCGCCTGTGTGTCTATGCATAGGTAGAACTCAGCTTTGACACTGTTATTCTGAAAACGAGGTCTTCTTGAGCTTTTTTTTTTTTTTTTCTTTAATCATTTTTTTATTAAGTTTTCAAACCACACAAAAAAAAAAAAAAAAAAAAAAAAAAAGTACATAAGTAAAAGGCTAGCAATGTCCCTTCCAGGTTCCATTAAGGTTATACAGTAGGATAATCACACATCTGTTATGGAGTAGATATATAGAGAAATGTCCGTGGGGGGTCAGAGTGATGTTACAAGCTCTATTGGAAGATTTCCTGTGGTGTTCCGTTAAATAAAGCTACTAGCAATGTGGATCACAGACTTGTAACCGGGGAGTCTGATCAATAAAGGGGGGCCCCCAGGTGTCCCAGCAATGGTGTGTCCACGCCAAGTGTTAGGGTGTCACTAAGAAGCATCACCCACTCTACCTCGGGTCGTATTACCGCCACCCACCGTGTTCCATCCCAAGGAGTTGCATCTGACCGTCTCTTCCGGGTAAGGTCCAAAACGGCCAGGATGGGAGAATGTATCTCGCGAGGAAAAGGGCCCCAAAAGGGTGGGGGCAGTCAATCAATTTTATAAAGGAAAGGGACTGAGGTTCTGGCCACTAAACTTACAAACCAATATGGAACCATCCCCATGGAGACAATGTCCTTCCAAGGTCTCAGTAAGATTTTACAATAGAAATAAAAAAAAAAAAAAAATAAAAAAAAACATATGTCCCTTTGGGCGAAAAAATGCCTAGCATTCAAGCAGTGCCCCCAAATTTTAGGTGGCCCGAGCGATGCTCGTCTCAGTGTGCCCAGAGTGTCTCCTAGTATTGCCGCGGGTGTGCATCCGCACCAAAGCCCCCCCCTCCCCTTTTTTTTTTAAATGCATGGGAGTATCGTATCGAGTTTCACTAGAATCCTTAATATTCCATCGTTTGGAACAGTGGAATGTAAAACATATATGTGGACTGCCCTTTAATAAATATCATTGGAATAAAACCTATGAAATGCCTTTGATGAACTCAATTACTAAAAATAGAAGGGATTAATATTAAGAGGGAAATTATAATTATTTAATTATAATTATAAATATAAAGTTCACAGCTCTCACAAAAATGTTAAAATGTATTTGCACATTATAAATGTTTAATGTCTTTGTTGCTTTCTTCACATAACCATATTAACGATATATAAAAGTGGATGTCATTCCACCAGGAAGAAGATAAACTTTTTTTTTTTTAATCTGACAGTCCTACCCTAGTTTTGGGCAACATAAGACACTCAAAGCCTAAACACTTATACACTGTGTTAATGAACATGGAAACATAAAAGTGTTCAATCCCACAATAGTCTGCTGTGCTTTATAGAAGATGGCTGTGTTGGTCTTATATACACACTGCACATGCCAATATGTATCAAATGGCTGCAATAGATGTTTTATGTCACTGACATGCGCTTCATGGTTTCCGATTTACAGCGAGTCTCCTATCCCCTATTCTAATGTTTTATTATTTATATTCCCATATTTTATTACTTCACATGTTTTTACACTGATTGCTAATGATGTACTGAATTGTAATGACACATATATTTGTAACTGTCCACTGATGAACTTTATGGATGCTTCTATACATGACAATAGTTTTATACAATGATTATAATTTTTATGTACTATTGTACAATTATGATGAGAGGATCGCAGCTATTCAAGTTCCGATCGTTGGTAACGTGTTAGAAGTGCTAAAACCTTTTTGCAATACAAATAAAAAAAAAAACTTCTTTGGCGTACTATACAAATCATAATTTGTAGCACAAATCACTAAGCTTAAAGGGAACCTGTCACATAGGTTAAGCCCCCCTTGCGAGGGCAGCACAAGCTAGTGTCAGACCTGCTGTTCCCAGCGCTGTGTCCCTTATTCTGTAAGATGCTGCAGTTTTAGAGCATTTACCCCTCAAATCTTATTCATGAGCAGGTGTTAGCCCTGCCCACCAAAGGCTAGCTCCGCCCACTGACCTTTATTCACATGTTTCTGCCTATTCAAAGTAATAGGTTTGTCAGTTGAGGTGGGCGGAGCTATCCTCCGATAGGCAGGGTTTGAAAAAAACTGACACTCTGAAGGACTCTTCGAATGACTCTTCTGGCTGAAAACTGCAGATTTGAGCATTAAATACACAAAAACTACAGCATCTTACAGAATAAGGGACACCGCGCTGGAAACAGCAGGTCTGACACTGGCTTGTTCTGTCCTCAGCCAGGGGTGCAAAAACTATGTGACAGGTTCTCTTTAAGATCCCTTTGTGGACTGAAACATTAGATTCTACTCCTATGTTATGGACTAGAGGACTCTTCAGGATTGTGCTACATTGAGCTGACTCTTCACAAGAAACTTGCATATGTACATTACTCAGTATTGTGTATATTAAACGTTTTTAGAGTACGATTCCAATCAAGTTTAACGGCATAGTTGTGACTTAAAAGCCTAAACGTATGATAGGTTTCCTTCGAGAATCAAAAATGAAGAACACTAAACTTATTCTTATATCATTGGGTTATGTGTAAGGTATATAAAGTATGTTCATACAGCGTAATTGCGCACATTTCGCCGCATATTTGCACTTTAATATGGCCAAATTGCGCACCGCAATTACAGTAATTCATAGCTCTCAGAGACCTATGAATTACGTCTCGTCTCCCCTGGCGTATAATCCAATCGTATTGTACGCCGGGGGAGAGAATTGACTTCACGTCTTCGCTGCTAGTGGGTGGGGCTGGCCGGACAGCACGTACTTCTAAACCACCCAGCGTATTGCGCCGCATACAGTACGCACCCCAATACGCCGTGTGAACATACCCTTATTGTTCACTTCAAGAAAACCTTGTACAGTGTACAGTAACATTAAAGATTGTCCAACAAAAGAAAATTATTTTCTGAAAAACAGGTTTTTCAAACAGACACTTTAGTAATGAACTTTCATTACATATTCCGTGGGCTTCCTGTTTGATGACAGGACGTTTAGAGGTTCTGTCTTAACACACAGACAACAGCTTTGTGTCGGGCTCGGTAGATCAGATAACCAAAGTGTCTGGCATTTTTTTTTTTTTTTTTCAGCGCAGCTTTTGAAAGCACATTTCTTTGGTCTTGCCTCTCACAGCTTCCAGCATTGAAACGGGGCACACACTGAGATTGTGCTTGGGAGGGAGGAAGACAGACAAAGCACAGCAAAGTATCCTGGGGCTTGTAGTTTTAGGGCCCGTCCCCACAGCAGAGCGCAAATATTTGCTCTGTTCTCTGTTTTGCGGCCATGCACGATGTGGTGGTGATGATATGTGTCAGTATTATTCAGTCACTATGTGGTGATGATATGTCGTGGTATTATTCAGTCACTATGTGGTGGTGATATGTGGCAGTATAATTCAGTCACTATGTGGTGATAATATGTCATGGTATTCATGGTATTATTCAGTCACTATGTGGTGGTGATATGTGGCGGTATTATTCAGTCACTATGTGGTGTATTATTCAGTCACAATGTGTTGATATGTGGTGGATTATTCAGTAACTATGTGGTGATGAGATGTGGTGTTATTGTTCAGTCACTATGTGGAGATGATATGGTGGTGGTATTGTTCAGTCATATGTGAGTGGTGATATGTGGGGTATTGTTCAGTCACTATGTGGTGATTGGGTATTATTCAGTCACTATGTGGTGGTGATATGTGGCGGTATTATTCAGTCACTATGTGGTGGTATTATTCAGTCACAATGTGGTGGTGATATGTGGTGGTATTATTCAGTCACTATGTGGTGATGATATGTGGTGGTATTATTCAGTCACTATGTGGTGATGACATGTGGAGTTTTATTCAGTCACTATGTGGTGATGATTTGTGATGTAATTATTCAGCCACTATGTGGTGATGATATGTGGTGGTATTTTCAGTCACTGTGGTGATGATATGTGGTGGTATTTTCAGTCACTATGTGGTATGATATGTGGTGGTATGTATCAGTCACTATGTGGTGATGATATGTGGTGGTATTGTTCAGTCACTATGTGGTGATGATATGGTATTGTCAGTCACTATGTGGGATGAATTGGGTGGTATTGTTCAGTCACTATGTGGTGATATGTGGTGGTATTGTTCAGTCACTATGTGGTGGTATTATTCAGTCACAATGTGGTGATGATATGTGGTGGTATTGTTCAGTCACTATGTGGTGATGATATGTGGTGGTATTGTTCAGTCACTATGTGGTGATGATATGTGGTGGTATTGTTCAGTCACTCTGGTGATGATATGTGTTGGTATTGTTCAGACACTATGTAGCTGTGATATGCAGTCATAATGTGGCGGAATTATTTCGTCTATGTATAGCAGTATCACCGATAGTTTTGATCTTGGTATACTGGTTTGTACAGTGACAATATGGTGATGATATTTCCCGCTTGTATGTATTTTTTCATACACGACATATTTCATACAAATACATCCCAATAGATCCTTCCTACTCCACTGTTGAGTCAGAATTGTGTTTTCCCTCCCCATTCTACCTAGCTAGGGAGGGTGCAGACACGTGCATTAGGTTAGGACCAGATCTGAATTTTTCTTATTTTTACTTTCTTTTTTGGGGGGAGAGGAGGTGGAATGGCTGTACTTGCCTAGGGCATCAAAATGCCTTGTCCCGGCCGTGATTATGAGACAACAATATAATAACAGGCTGCAAAAGAGGTATCTTTGGAAATTAACAGCTTCTGTTATAAAGGAAAGGAAGCGCAAATGAGTTTCAAGTTTTAGCTCTCTGCAGGGTGCACACCCACTGAACAAATGCTTTAGCAATGCAGATCTTGCACAGTCAGGAAAAGCATATGGGGTAGCAGGAAGACCACATTTAATTCTCGAGGTTAGCTTGGTATAGAACAGTAGCTAAAATACTGGAAAAAGCACTTCATATCATGGTTTCTGAAAAAATAAAAAAAAGTGGGTTCCTGCCACACATGAAGAGGCCGTAACACTATATAAAAACCAGTTACCCTGTCTGAAGCAGGCATGCTCTGGTTCATGGTGATGGGATATCACAGCAAGATTTTGCAAAATGCCTTTATTTACCTTAGAAAATCTGTACATTTACATTATTGAAACAGCGAGAGATAAAACGTGAAAAGATTTCCTGGATGTTGAATAGGCTTTCCAGGGTGCAGGTGACGCCATACTTGTCAGGAGAGGAAAACTGGGTGCCACCTGTGGGAGAATGGGGTGTCTCCCAGCTTTCCAAGATGCTAGACTATCCAAAATCCAGCAAACAAAGGTAAGAACCCATCCCCCACATGTGGCACCCAGCTTTCCTGGATGCTGGATAGCCTATAAAGAAAAGCTGGGTGGAATATCTGCACCATGTTAGGGGAAAGGGAGAAGATCGATTTTTTTCACCTCTCTGGGCCTCTGTGTGCACCCCACCGCTAGACTATTCCCACAACTGTCAGAGTCATGACAGCATCTCAGGACGCTGCCCCAGCCCAGTTTCAAATTTGAACAGCCTCCAGCAGTTATGAGGTTCGCCATCCCTCCTGTCAGTCTAGGAGCTTCCCAGACGATCTGGAGAGTTGGCAAGTATGCTCCAAGGCCCCCACGTTAAGTTGGCCAAACACCTAAAACGCGACTGGCCTTAGTAGAATGGGGATGAAGGAATCGGGACATTGGGCCTCATGTATCACGACTGTGTAACAGCAAGATTGGCTTAAGGATAACCAAGTCAATGTTTTGGAGTAACCATCACAAATCCCTGATCTCAATCCTATTGAACATTTATGGGCAAAGCTGAAAAGGCAGGTGCGAGCAAGGCGACCTACAAACATGGTTCAGTTACACTAGTTGTGTCAAGAGAAATGGGCCAAAATTTCTATCAACTATTGTGAGAAGCTTGTGAAGGATATCTAAAACGTTTGACCCAAGTCATACAATTTAAGAAAAATGCTACCACATACGAATGAAATGTATGGAAACTTTTGACTTTGCACAAAGTAATAAAAATGACTTAAAAATTCTCTCTATACCATTATTCTGGCATTTGGAAAATAAAAATAATTTTGGTAATCCTAATTGACCTAAAATGGGTAAGGTTTATTCTGATTTCATGTCAGGTAGTGAGAAAAACATGCATATGTGTCTTTTTATATAGTGTATGTAAACTTCTGGTTTCGTGTGTGTGTGTGTGTGTGTGTGTGTGTGTGTGTGTGTGTGTGTGTGTGTGTGTGTGTGTGTGTGTGTGTATACACACAAATATCTATTTGTGTGGTGGGTGTGGATATAATATATAGAATCTATAGGTCAGCTGGGAGAAAACTGCATTTGTGGGAAATGTAGTTTTCAGAGAGCGCGCCTAGCATCTGTAGCTCCGCTAATATGTGATATAACAGTGTTTGTAAGTAGTTCACACACTGCATTGTGACAGATAGCGACTGCTTATCTTTAGGATTACTGCATTAAATGTTCTTATTTTTTTTGGTTTCTCACACAACCCCTTTAATCTATATCTTTCTTAAACTTCTTTATATTGTTATTTTTTAGTCCCACTAGGAGACTTAAACTTGCAGTCATTTGATTGCTCATATAATACACTTAAAAATGTGCAAAAAGGACTAGACACTTCTCTAGTCTCAAAATGGTCTTCTTAGAGCATGGGGTGGGGGGGGGGCAAATACTGGTGCTAGGACTTACTGTGGGCAATGAAAGCTGAAATTTTTTGTATAATCAAAAATTAGTTTATTTTTCGTATCCTATAAAATGTAAATTTTTTAGGTATAATCACTGTTTTTGAATAAATTATGTCAGACATATATACGTCCGTAAAATATTAAGCAATAGGCGGGGAGAACAATACGTTTCGCCGGCACCAGTGTCCGGCTTCCTCAGGCTGATATAATGCACTGCATTATCCATGCAATACTTTACATTTTACATGTCTGTATAAAACTGCCAAGCATCATAATAGACGCTAACTCTGGCAGAGCTTTAAAAGCACACACAAAAGGCAAAACCTGAGGTGTTCTAAAGCTTTTGACGCATAGTGTATATGTGTATCTGCAATAAAGTAAAAAGGCTGGTTGACCAGCCTCCAATTCTGTTGATCTGATCATTTTTGTAAATTTATGAACCTGCAAATGTAGAACACTTTTTGCATCAAATATAAACTCTGCCCTTTTGCTTTATTGCAAATACATGAATCCCATATATGACCCAGAACAATAATTAATAGTTCCAAATATTCCAATACCTAGCTCAAACAAAAAAAAAAGTAAATTATCTTAATTAAAATATGTTTTTCCAGATCAATTAGAGGAAGAAATTATGAAAATACTAAATGATGAGAAAAAAAAGTATGAAATGGTCAACAGAAAATCAGAACTAACACTTAGTTGCGCCTTCACCGACTCTTGACAGATTGAACGTATAGACTACACAATGTGTTCAATCTTTCTCAAACAGAGCTGCAAGATGGGGTTTTGTATTTGACCAAGTTCTTTCTAATTTTTACCATAAATTTTCAATCAAATTAAGATCCAATGGCTAGGTCATCTAGTTGATAGGTCTTTCCGGAAGAAAAGCTACAGCACTCTTTGCTTAATAGCGAGATAATTTTTCAGCTTGAAAAATAACCTCAGCATCACCAAACCCATTTTCTGTTGATGAAATGAGATAATTGTCCAAAATGTCTATGTAGTCCATGGCATCGAATGTAGATTGCCATCTCCCATAGTAATTTACCTGACATAGGACCATTTATCATAAAGGAATGGGGAAATGATTGTTTTCTTCAGGTGCCATCTTTTTATTTGTTTATACAGGTTTCATTAGAATGACAGACCAAATATTCTGGTATCTCTTGCGCCAATGCAGACAGGATAAAAGCGATATTCATTAATGAAATACCAATCACCCACGCCACATGGTGGCTTTTCTTCAGTCCACTGTAACCCTATTTTTTGGGTGTTAGTGCTGGTCTTCGTTGGATTTTCCTACATTTCATTTAGCCAATTCCTTACACTTCTGTCAAAACATTGACAAATTTGGTTTAACATACAGCCATCTTGTATTATACAGTTACAAACATCTTGTATTCCTTGTATTTCTTCAAAAGGTCTTTTATATCAAGAAAATATATTTTGCTGAGGAACGAAGAAATGAATCACACATGTGATGGTCTAGATTCCGTTTTGAATCTGATTTAATGTTGCTGAAACTGCCTACATGCAGATGGCCATTTAACGTTAACTTCTTTAAGAGATGCTTAGCAAAAGGATCGTGTGATGTACTTTATACAAAAATATTCTTTCATGTAAAGTACAATCACACAATCCTTTTCCAAAAAAGTGAATTTTGCCAAATATGAATTGGGTTGACATTTCTAATATTTTATAAGTTTTAGCATGCAAGCAGTGTACTCCAGGTTTTTGTCAATAAAATAGAATCCTGAAGTTCACACTCTTGAAGACCTGGCAAAGATGACCTTAGTTGCTGCATCTTCTCTCTCTCTCCCTATCTCGGTGGGTAAGGCTATGGCTACACAGGAAAGGTTTTTACAACGGATTCTAAATACTAAAAATCCGACTGTACCCAGTGCTGAGCAAACCGCAGTGAAAAAAATGTGCTGTTTCACACCTGTTGGATTTTCCACAGGATTGCCGTCAGATTCCCGAACATTCACCATATGGGACCGATGGCAAATCCACAGACAGACCACAGTTTTTAGCACATTTCTGCGGCAAAAAAGGGATTCAGATATGTTAAAATGTCAGATTTCTGAAGGCATTTTAACATTGCTGTGTATACAGAACCTAAAAATTTTCTTTTCCCTAGGTATTAAATTAAACTAATCAGTAATTTGAATCTCACAGGCAAAAGAGCCCACCCAAAGTTTATGACGCCTTCTGCTCCTATGTTTTACTGCACATTTTTAAGGCACGTTGCTTTTAGTTTTTTTTTTTTTTTTTTATAAATCGTGACTTCGTCCGTCGTCTACCTGTTCATTTTACTTTCATAATCTTCCTCTTTTGTTTATACTTGCACCAAATTCTACACACAACAGACTCGAAAAAGCTAACATAAATAGATGTGTGGGATTTCAATGCATGCTTGCTTTCAACTAGGTAAGTCCAAGAGTACAGTAAGGTGTATAAGCAATTTTTTTTTTTTTTTTTTTTTTTTTTAACTACAGACTGTTTTGCATTTTTCGGATGGTTACAATATTTGTTTAAAAAATGAACGATTACATGAATAATCCTCCACTTGATCTGAGTGGTAAAGCATGCCATTAATTAAAATACCTTACTATTATCTGTTTAAGGTATGTTTTGCCGAGCCACAATGTTTAGCTATTAACCTCTTCCAGCCACAGCCAGGTTTGGTAGCAAGATTTTTGTTTTCTCATCCGTAGCCATAACCTTTTTTTGCGGATATAGCCATGAGGACTTTTTTGTGGGATGTTCTACTTCAAATTGCGCCTTTTAATGTACCATATGATGCACTTAAAATGAATGTTTGCAGCGTGTGCCACTGTCACTTTTTCAGATTTCATTTTACAGGGTTCACTGTATAGTAAAAATGTTAATTTTTATCAGCAGGTCAATATAGTAAATTTATATACGTTTATGTTTTACTACTTTACCCAAAAAAATGAATTTTTTTGAATGAAGTGACAAAATGGCACTTTCGACATTATTATGCCTTTTGTTTTTTAATGAGTCCGCCACATGGAATAAATAACATGATATTTCAGTAGACCGGACTTTTACAGATCTGGTAATATCAATATCTCTTTTTATTGTATCTATTTTTTATATTTCTTGAATATAAATGTAGTTCACATCGTTATTAAAAAAAAGATGAAGACGAAGGGACTTTAATTAGGCTCCAAGCTATTTTAACAGCCCAAAAGCACGCCATGATTGCATCATGGGTGGCCAAATAGGTAACAAGAAGGAGCCTATGACCATATGGTCTGGGTCTTGAAGGGGTTTAACAACAATGTTTGAGGTTATTGTTGCGCTAGGTTGATTGCATAATTTTTGCCAGGAATTGTGGCATAGCTTTTTGATCCAGAAAAAAAAATGCATCCCCAAGAATCTGCCAAACTTAAGCGTAAAGGACACTCTTTTGGCTTACATTTTCCAATATATAGCTATATATTCATTGTGATCATACCATAGCTATAGAAGTGTCACCTCTTACCAAGCCAAGTACAAGTAATTTTTGAGTGACTTTTTTCATTCTTTTTCAGTAGGTGAATACAAACCAAAGAATGTCTAGACAAAGCTGCACCCCATCGTAATTGTAGCTGTGCAATTACACACTAGTAACAATTATGTACTGATATCAATTAGAACAGACAATGAATTAGTCTGACAAAGCAACCGCTGTAGCATGAAACGAGTTGGAAAACACTATGGTATTCAACAAGGCGGTATGTCATAATGGGTTTGTATTAAAAAAGAGAAAAAGTAAGAAAAAGTCTTGAAAAGCCAATAGATCGTTTAACTAGGACTAATGGCAAATATGTTAAGGTACTACTTTGCATTAACCATTTTCTTTGACTCCTGCTTAAAGCTACTTACATATGCTTAGTGTTTTGGGCCTGGACGTGAAAAGAATTATTTAAGGAGAAACTGTGATATCTCCCAATATATCTGTTTTAGTAAACACTTGTGTTCCCCATGAAATAATTCATAATTCTGGAGCACATACTCTTATAACTCTGTGCTGTTCCTCTACTATTCCTTCTGAAAAATTATTACTAGTTAAGGTGTGAGGCAAGTGACCGCCTAGGGCGCCACTTCATCCCAGGCAGAAAAGGGGATGTAAATGCTATATGCGCCAGAATACCTTATTCCAGTCCTGGTTGTTACCATTCCAATTGTCAAAGCGATGTTCACCTACACTCGGTCAAAACTGACTGAACAGTGTCAGACTGTGTAGGGATGCAACCCGAATTTTTAACACCTAGTTGTTAATTACTTCTTCAATGAAGATGCACATGGAAAGTCTGGATTACAGACATTTATCAACTGTGCTTAGAGGTCTAATAAAAATTCATGGTGTAGAGCAGCTAAAAGTTTGTCAGTATCTACTGTTTGTACAGTGCAAAGAAATGTCCTTTTTAAGCATTACTTAAATTGTGAAAAAGTACCTTGTGGATGTCAATTTAGATCAATTCTTTATGATGGATGTGATAAACTGCAACTGAGCTGTGCATGTTTCATATAACTGGTTGGCAATCTGATCTCAGAAACTTCCACTGCAGGTAGCCCTAAATGATCATAACAGAACTAGGCAGCAAGCGATCATTCTCCTGCAGCGCCTCCAAAGGGAAAATGTAGAATAACATTGATTCACACTAAAATCAATGGCTTGCCCAGATAATGCATGGACATGCTGGGTTATCTATTGGTCTTTGTGTCCGCTCTATGCTATGGCTAATAGAGGAGGGCTATGAATGGGGGAGCCCAGAATTACAGAACTGAATATATGATTATATCAGCCTAAATGATGGATTAAAATGCAGGTAATATAAAATTATTTGTACACTCAGAATATTCACCATCTTTATGTTTAGATCTAATTCATAGAGACTCGGACTACACATTGTAGATGTTTCCTCTTCCTGCTTACAAGAAAGCTGCAGATGTGAAGCTGGTATGGAGCACCCAGGTAGCTTAAGCACAATCAGGTTATTTTAGGAATTCTGTAGTGACATCACCATGGGAACAGAGACAGGATGGTTGCAGTTTTGCTTCTCTATTTCAAATGCTAAAAACTGGCATTCTAACAGAAGCAACATGACTTTTATTGATCAGCATAACATGGGGTGCATCACTCTTACACATTGTTAGACCCGATGATAAAGGGGCTGTATTCAAGGTTTGACTGTGTCACCTTGACAGTGGCAGGACGTCATCATAGCACAATGAGACCTCTGCTTCAAAGATCACAAAATAACCTGTATAGTAATTTTAATGGTTGTCCTCTACTTTGTGATTTGGGAACAGAGAAATAGTTAGTCGAAAAAATTAAATATTTGATACACTGGCAATCATGCAAGTTTTTCCACCAACAAAGTATGGAGAGGTCTATAATTTTTTATCGTAGGTACACTTCAATTGTGAGAGACAGACTATAAAAAAATTTTTTTTGAAAATTACATTATATGATTTTTAAATAATTAATTTGCATTTTAATGCATGACATAAGCATTTGATACAATGGAAAAAACACAAGTTAATATTTGGTACAGAAACTTTTGTTTGCAAATTAGGGCGGTCAGACGTTTCCTGTAGTTCATGACCAAGTTTTCACATACTACAGGAGTGATTTTGGCCCACTCCTCCATAGAGATCTTCTCCACATCTTTCAGGTTTCGGGGCAGTCACTGGGCTACATTGAATTTCAGCTCCCTCCAAACATTTTCAATTGGGTTCAGGTCTTTAGACTGGCTAAGCCACTCAAGGACCTTCTGACGGAGCCACTCCTTAGTTGCCCTTGCTGTGTGTCATTGTCCTGCAGGAAGACTCAGCCACAAACCATCTTCAATGCTCTTACTGAGGGGGGAAAGAGATGGCGTCCCCCAACGCACTTTGGCCCAATAAACACCGATGTACATGGAGACAGTCCAGTACTCTCTTTTAAGTACTTGGCCCGCATGCTCTCATCTTTATAGCAACAGCACCCCAAAGTGATGATGGCGGCATCATGCGTGTGTTACTAACCGTAATCTTTGAGACTGTGGTACCAGCTCTATTCAGGTCATTGACTAGGTCCTCCTGTGTAGTTCTGAGGGATTCCTGACCTTCTCAGAATCGTCCTTACCCCACGAGGCTCTTGCATGGAGCTCCAGACCGAGGATGATTGACAGTCATCTTGTGTTTCTTTCATTTTCTAATAACTGCGGCAACAGTTGTTGCAGTCTCACGAAGCTGCTTGCCTATTGTCCGGTAGCCCATCCCAGTCTTGTGCAGGTCTACAATTTTGTCCCTCATGTTCTTAGACCGCAACAAGGTCTTGATCATGGTGAAGAGGTTGGAGTTTGATTGTGTATACAGGTGTATTTATACATTTAACAAGTTCAAACAGGTGCAATTAATACAGGTAATGAGTGCAGGGTAGGAGGGCTACTTAAAGAAAAACTAACAGGTCTGTGAGAGCCAGAGTTCTTGATGGTTGGTAGGTGATCAAATACTTATTTCATGCAATAAAACATAAATTAATTATTTAAAAAGAATACAACATGATTTTCTGGATTTTTTTAGATTCTGTCTCTCACAGTTGAAGTGTACCTACAATAAATATTACAGACCTCTCCATTCTTTAAAGGTGGAAAAACTTGCAAAATTGTCAGTGTATCAAATACTTATTTTCCCCACTGTATATTTGAAAAATGTTTAAATATCTGTTTAATCAATTTCTATACTAGCCAGAAGCATCACATTTGCAGAGAAACATAGAAAAGTTATTTTTAGCCGGTCATAATTTTTTGGCACTTAATTTTTTTTCCCGCCCCACATTCCAAGAGCCATAACTTTTTTATTTTTCCACCTAAACAGATATTTGAATGTTTCTTTTTTTATTTTGTGGGACAAGATGGACTTTTTTAATCGTGCCATCGACCATACGACTGAGAAACAAAGAAAACCAAAAACCTGGTGGTGTAAAATGTGGGGAAAAATTCTGATGATACGAAATACGTAGTGTTTTCATTATCTTTTAGTACTTGTAACTCCTTACTGTGACAGCCAATTTGGACTCTATGACAGAGCCCCATTTTTCAAATCTGACTTGTGTCACTTTATGTTGCAATAACTTTTTAATCCTTTTACCAATCCATGTGATTCAGAGAATGTTTTCTCATGGCAGATTGTGCTTTAAATTAGTATTAAATTTTGGTCGATACCGGTCTTGTTCATTTGTGAAAAATATCAAAATGTTGTGAAAATTTGAAAACTGCCATTTTAAAACTTCGAAAATTTCTGCATGTAAGACAGATAGTTACACCACAGAAAATAGTTTACAACTAGCATCTACCATATGAATACTTTATGCTGACAGCATTTTGACGGCGGGCATTTCAGGCCGTTCTTCCGCAGCAACGTCAAAAGATGTCACTGCAGAAAGGGTTTAGCGGCTCCTAGTGCCGCAGCTGCGCTAGGAACCGAGCTGTACTTGACAGATCGATTCCTAGAGCAATCTCTACAAGCGCTGGGAAGTAGAGGAAACCTCCAATCCCGGAGGCTTAAGCTTTTGATTGTCTCAGTCCATGACTGCAGGATAATAATAGGGCTTTCCCCTGCTCAATCAGGTGATTGGGACTCCCAGTGACCCGATGGAGCCCGGGGAACATCTGTACAGTTAGCCCAGGGGATCTAGCGTAGCACCAGAGCTGTCTGTATAGTGAGCCTACATTCAAGGCACACTGTGTGCTGCCCTGACTGTTTCCTGTGTCTAACAAACACAGATAGTGATATAAAACAAGTCCTCATACATGTGTCACTTAAAAGATAAAAAGTTACGACAATTGAAACGCATGGACGTAAAAATTACAAACTTTTGCTGGTTAATTCAGGCGTTCGGCTTAAGGGGTTAATAGAGCAAACTTTTATGGACACGGTGATGCCAATCATGTGTTACTGTTTTAGTTTTTATTTGTTAAATGGTAAAAAGGGATGATTTGAAACTTAAATTGTATTATTTTCCAAAATTTTATTATTTTTTTTTACTTGTACATGTAGTCCCAATAGAGTACTTGACCAAGAAGAGTCTTGATCACTTGTACACTCTACTGCATTATATAAATATTGCAGAAGGGTTTACCAAGATGGCAGTTCTATTACCCCATCAGGATTGGAGGTAATCAGGGAGAGGAACTGCATGCACCACCGTTCCTCACTCATTTAGGTGCCACGGCCACTATTGCCGCAGCTTCTAAATGGTTAAACAGTAGGGATCGGAGATGCCTCCAATCTTGGCTATCAGCTGCGGGTGTTTGCTGTAGTAATCAGTTAGCATCCATCGCCTAGGCTCCTTATCAACAATAACATCTATAAGATAAATCCACTGCACACCGTTTTATTTTGCTTAAATGTGAACAATTTATTTACAGACGTGTAGTGAGGGTCATAACACAGAAGAAATAGGATAGGTATTATAACCACATATACTCAACAAATGCTTTCACATAGGTTTTCATAATACAATTATAGAATCTAGATGTCTAGAGGGAGTCGACGTTTTGGCTTATATGGCCTTTATCAATGACATCTAGGATTAGGTAATGGTAGGATTAGAAGGATGCTATCTATTGAGATATATGCAGGCTGATGTGCCGGGGTTGCCAGCAGCTAGTATGCTTAGGATCATGCAGGATTCCTGAGGGCGTAGTGCCCTTAACATAGGCGTTCTGGAGGAACGAGGATTTGGACTTACGTCCGGGGATAAGGTGACCGCCGTCAGTGTTATGACCCTCACTACACGTCTGTAAATAAATTGTTCACATTTAAGCAAAATAAAACGGTGTGCAGTGGATTTATCTTATAGATGTTATTAAGACCTAGAGTCTTTTCCATCTTTGCACCCGGCTTCACAATTAACCCTTAGGTGTGCGTGACCTTATAACTATTACCTTATCAACAATAAGACATACTCATAAGTCCATTGTCGATAAGGTGTTAAGGACTATAGCAGGCTATATATGCACACACCACTATATGTAACTGTCCTGCAATTAACTGTGTTGTTGGCTACACGTAGTCTTAATTGTACATGTATGTATTACAGACATTTATGTGTGCTAGAAATGGATAAAACCATTAACTTCATTCAACATGTATTTTACCTGTAGTCTTGTGTTCATCTCCAAAAAGTAGAAGTGCTTCTTTGAATCAACAAGAAACTCTACTGTTCCTGCAGAAGAATATTTCACAGCTTTGGAAAGAGCTACAGCTTGTTCGCCCATAGCTCTCCGAGTCACTGGATCAAGAAAGGTGCTACAAAAAATGGAATAAGTGTAAAACTTACAACTCTAGACACATGACAGCAATGTAGCAGTAAAAGACAAACTGTTGCATGAGAGAGGGTAGGACTGACTGATCTGAGTGCTTCTTGATAAAAGTAAATTTAATTTGTCCCAGCAGAAACACTTGCAGAGACTGCTGGTATTACCAATGGGAGCAAGGAGGGGGCATGCTAATGCAGGAAATCGAAGAGGTATGGTTGCTTCTACTGCTGGGGAAAAGTGGTGACCCTCCTGCTAGAACTACTGGTAGACAGGGAAAACCAGTGCCTTACTAAGGTAGAAAGAAACACCTACCTGCCCTTACTACTATGGGAAGTGGGTACAATGCTCAGTGACTACTACTGGGTGTAAGAAGGAAGCCTGCTGCAGGTACTACTACTGGGACAAAACTCAGCCCTACCGATGTACACCAGGGTTCATACAGCCTTATTGCAAAGGGGTGCAGAAATATACAGCTAAAACTTATTAGTCAGGCTGATCCATATGTGGATTAGCCCCATTACAATTCAGCACGGCTAAATTATGTTTTAAGTATGGAATCTTCTGTATTAATGATCATGCTGTGGATTTTAAAAGTTATTAACGTTGTGAGTTGGGTATAAAATCTATTATTTAGATGGGACAGTCGCACCTTTGAGCGTTTGTCACACTTCCTGAGACATGTCGCGGCGGGACGCTCACTGTCTCCATACTGCTCTGAGAGCACGTCTAGGCCAAGCCATACTGGAGCCTAGACCACTGCATTAAAAGACAGGACTTCTGGTTCCGGCATAAGCATGGCTAGGCCTAGATAGGCTTAGCTTAACATGAGACCCCCACCCCACTTTTGCCTTCTAATCCTTGAGTTCATATGGGTGCACCACTTTTGGGACCTCGTCTTTGTGGATGACAACTCCCTTTTCAGGTGGATTTCACAACTGACAATTTGGACAATTACAAATGTTTTTATCCATCTTGTGTTTTTAAAGGATTTGACCTGCGACACAGGGGCGCGATTGCATAAACCCGGATATACACTATGAGCTGGTCAGGGGGCATTGGGATCATAATACAGAGGGATATACCCTGAGGAATACAGCGGACAGAGTCAAAATACAGAAGGAAAACCCTCTGTTTTAGGACCCCAAATCCCCATGTATCCATCAGTGACTATCCCTCTGTATTATGACCCCAGTTGGCCCTGAGCCCTTCATAGTGTATATTCCACATATGAACCCAGTGCCCCCTGTACCTCATATAGTGTATATCGCTCTCAGTACACTATGAGAACAGAGGGCACTGGGGTCATAATACATACCTCAGTGCCTCCTGTACCCCTCAAGACATCTCATATTTTACAACTAAAACTCAGGAAGTCCTTGTGGAAAAATGTATCACACGATTTTGCAAACACTGAAACTTTACAAGGAGATTTATGTGTCTATGAAGTACGGTTTCAGACCAACAGCCTCGCAAGATGACAAAGGTGCAGGACCATTGTCCACCTAATAAGCTGTTACAGCACCGCACCTACACGTCTGCAAAGTTGGCTTAGTGGGAGATACGGTAGGAACATTTTAAATACCGGTTTTCTTTTTTAAGGGAATCTGTCGCCATTTTTTTTTTACTTATTAAAACAAGATCCTGATGCATGTTCTTTTCTTCTCTGCCGTTTTTATTTTACGATTGTAGATTTCTCAATTCGGTCGTCTATATATGATTGTGGGGACAGCATTCTTGCCTTAGCTGCTTTTATCAGCAGTTAGAGAGATGCTTTACAGCAGCTTCATGCGCATAGAAGCCTGTGAACAGAAGCAGACCCAATGACTTGTATAGGAGAATTTTCTAGGCATGCGCTGTGACTTGGGAAGAAGTCATTGTGCAGGGAGGGGAATTGTGACTATCTGCTATTGTGAATGGTGGATCCTGTTTTATGTATACACATTGGTGTCACCTTTCAGCATAACCCTGCTTATACTGATCATGAGCAGACTACTGAAAACCTCTCTCTACAGAACTGGAAGTGTCGGACTGTTATTAGGCCTAGTGGCCAAAGTGAGAACTACAGGACTTAAGAATTTTAAAAAAAATATTGAAAGTGATATGGAAAACTAAAAGAAAAACATAACCAAAAATTCTTCAAAAGTATGTTTAACATAATAACGGAAATTAAATAATTAGTCTTTTTTGATAACACATTCCATTTAAAATATAACAATAGTGTGGATAGATCTGTTGTTGAAAGCACCACTGCTAGATAAAGTCAGATGAAAAGGTTTTTGTTTTTTTTCCGCGCATTTTGTCAGTGACGAAACTGTACTCGGCATGCGTCCTCTTTCGATTCCAAAACCTCTGGTCACCCAAGTTTAAGGGAAGTGTGTATTAAGTAAATGCAGGCGCAAGCCTCAGGTCATGAAAGACTCCTCTCCGCCTCTGCAACTATTCCACAACTCAATCTCCCCTTAGGCTACAAATTGAGCAAAGGCATAACCTTAACAGTCCAAAGACACACATGTATCATTGCTGCCGCCAGTTATGTAAGCTGCAATATGACCATGCTGTAATTACACCACACACAATGTAGTCATTTATTATGACTGTATTCTGGAAGACCTATACTCTACGGACCGCTTTGCTCATGAATACTGTAGACTCAGACAATTTTCATTTAATTAATCAGACAATTTTTTTTTATATAATAGCCCAGCGGACCTATACTTAAAACATTCACTAAATAAGACATCAGCTTTCTTTTTTTTTTTAACTTATTTTTATTCAAGTTTTCAGTAACCTACAATCAGCATAAAAACAGAAGGGGTCAGGTAGGTGTACATAGGTCATAGACCTTTACATCACAGAGTAAAAAGTGTACAGAGATTAATTTGTCATCAGTGATAAAGTAGAAAGGTTCAAACTATGGTCGGCATGGTAAGACAATGCGGGGGGGATGAGAGGAAAAAGGAAAAAAAAAAAAAAGTAGGGCTCCCTACTTGGATTCATTTATCTAATTTACCACCCTCCAGAAAGTCATGGCGATGGGAAGAGTGTGCGGGGTAGACGGCCCCACAGGCCGAAGAGGATAAGCCAGATAGCAGGTGGCGGGAAAGAGCATTGCTGAGGATGCTTCTAGTGAAGTACGGAGCCTTGTGCGTCGCAATCGTCTTTCTGAGTACATTTTTTGTGACCTGGAGGGGCGGTTTGGTTCAATTGTCTGTACATAGAGAAAAGGTGGCCAGGTCTGAACTGACCTCAGGTAATGTAACGGGGCATCATGGGAATTAGAAGAGACGCGAAGGCTCTTAGCACTAGAATCCATCAGATTCTCATCTCCCTACCATAAGGACAGCTCCCCAGGGCAGAACATATCAAACAAATCGCTTAAAAAATTAGCAGAGAAGCGATTCCCCGTAATAAGTATCACAACAGAACGACATGCAGGCCATGGAAAGATGTGACGGAGCGCTACGAAGGAGACAAATACAGCTCCATCAAATTTTCCCTCACAGCATATGGAGCATGCTAGGACCCATCAGTAGAACAGTTTTGAATAGTAAACAATTGGATTATTACCCGCCTATGAAGTACCAACCTCTAAGTGCTATAGTGCATTCAGAGAGCCATTAAGATGGCCCAACAAGGCAACATTCCTGAGGAGAGAGAGTTTGTGAAGTCGTATGTGGCTGGATGAGTATGAGGTCTTGCCGCTGACTCCCATATCAAACCCACAGGGTGTGGAGGCAAAGCCTCTCTGTACCCTGGAATCTGCAGTAGAATGTTCAGAGTTCAATGGTAATATTGACTAACCTTTACCTAGATATTTAAAACTAATCAATGAAATGAGAATACCTATTTAGGTGGAAATGCTTTTAAGTGAAATTCTGCTGGTCAAGAATATCTTTTCTAGCACCTGGTATTGCTAAAAAGTGCAATAAATCTAATTACATATTATTCTATACTATTATTAACTTATCCAAAATATCTAATGTGACAGTTAAACAGTAATTCCTTAACACTTTTGTAATCATTGCTTTTCCCTGCAATTACGGTATTATGGGGACATGGATGAACGTTGGCGCTGACAGGCCAGTTCTCAATCGCTTTAAGGTAGTGTAGAATGTGCCAGAATGTATGAACCTGTTCTTCTGCAGGTCATACATACAGGCGCAGTTGACTGCCAATACGCCAAGTCAGGCTCAGGCACCACCTTTAACTTGGTCGGGCTGTTCTGTGCCAAAGTTTGGCATCAAAGCATCACAACTGTGTCTAACTAGGAATGTGATGTGACACGCCCCCAGAACATCCCAAATCTTTGGCACATTACAAAGGCGCCAAACTTTGGAGTGCACCAGTTCATACATGTCACCCTATATTTTGAGTACCATGTGCAACCCACTGGTCCTCAGAGCAGGTCCAAATGGACTAGCTCAATACATTGGTAACCAGTTATCACCCGTATAAGCCCTGGATGAGTGAAACAATATACTACACCGATAGAAAATCACTAGATGTCTCTGCAAATGAAAGCCAGTGTCCAAAATAAGAGCCACTCTTCGCGTTATTTCTTTGCACTAATTAGTTGGGATGCACTGCCTCTATTACTTCAATAAAGTGCCCAGAATATGGAAGGTGACTAATGGACACCTGAAATTCAGTTCATTGTGTTCTAACGTCTGTACTAAAGTTATATGAGCACAAAAGAGCTTAAAGGGGTATTGTCACCACTTTATTAGCTTTAACAGTGGGCAAATACTTTACCAATCATGCAGTGCTATTTGCTTCGTTTCAGAGTTTGGGCAGTTCTCATCTCCTGTTTCTATACAAAAGCTTTCCTAGGTTACAGACAACCTCCCTGACTTAGCAGCCCTGCTGTTGGAATGGTGATGTCACTTCTATGCTGTGTCTTGTCTTAGCAGCACACACACTTATCTTTCTTCCTGAGAAAGTTTAACCCAATAGAGCTCTGTACTGCTCATGTTGTTCAAAAAAACCCTCATCACCAAATCCCTCTAAGCCGTGTCCCTGCTTATTCATCGCGTTTTGCGAGCGGATTGCGCTCGCAAATCCGGCGTGAATAAGGGGGAGCGCGGCGGCCCTAGACTGTTATCCACCGCCCGCGTTGCAGCCTGGATAATGTGCATGTCACTTCTCACGCCGTGCGGATTCAGCGGAGAGCGACGAATCCACTGTTCTCTATGAGAGCAGTGGTTACCGAATGACCCCGACGATTGGCGTATTGAAAACGCAATCCGGCGCGAATACGGCGAATGTCGCGCGTGTGAACGGGGCCTAACAGGCTCCGCTGTGAATGGCAGAGCTAAATGTGCCAGTTACTGCAATAGAACCACCTAGAGCTTGAACAGGAAGTGGGAGCCGGAAGCTGGTCTGAAACAGCCAAATGGGAAAACCCTTTTGAAGGAGCAATCTACTTTCTGCTGGCAATTATAGGGAAACAATGAATCTGAATCCTTCATATTAAAAGTGAACTCATGTCAGAATTCTATAGTCAATCATAGGTACTCCCAAGGACTTCTTGGTATCATCTTTTCTTAGGTCATTTCCAGTTTACTCCTACTTGTTAACAAGTCTATAAGATTGGTGATGTTGTATGTACAGTTTCTCACAGGAGATTATTCTATACAAACATGAGTTCTAGGACAAATGGGCACAAAGAGAAAGAATATTAAGACTAGTCAGGAATGTCTTATGATGTATTTTCTGGTTTAACACATTAATTTAACAAAATCATAAATGCCAATGATTTTCTTCAATAAAATTATTTATTTCCTCCCATAAAGCTTTAAATGCCTATTTCAATCAGACTGGATTGTGTTGATTAGACATAACTGAAAGCACAGCTTGAACATTTTATGAGGGGTTGTGGATTTTAAAGACCGAATTACACCGTGCAGCTGTATTGCAGAACAAGCATCATTATTCTTAATATAGATGAAAGGACAGCTACTCCCCTGCACTAGAGTTGTGTCTTCCCCTGTTTGCAGAATATATATCTGCATCGCCTTTCACACTCTTACTGCTCGCCTCCTGCTGCAGCGGAAGAATGGAACAGAGGTGTCACACTGCTAAACTTGATCTCTGCCATGTGGTTAGGCTTTCTACTCTGAAATGACTGGATTATCTTTGCAATCAGACAGGTTAATTAACTGAAGTTTTCATATTCCTTTCTGCTTCTTTACACTTCTTATGCATTTTCTAGTGAACATTATTGCCCAACACCCAACCACTTATTCTCTGCTCCCCTTCTACCTCCTTAATCATCTCTTCCTTCCAGACTAATTATGCAGCACTTAAATACGCCAGGTGTCACTTGACTCCAACACCTCAATATCAGACGGTATTTTAGCCACTCGGTAGCTGCAACATGATGAAGAGTAAACATGGAATCATTACTGAGCGGTAACAGAAAAGAAAGAGTTTGCTTGTCGTTGTATGTCTGAGCTAGCTTTGCCTAGCTTTTAATGTTAATACATTCATTTCATTTTGTATTATTACAGTGCAATTTACATTTTATATTATTCTGTCCATGTGAATAAAGTATAATTTACATTAAGCATTTTTATGACTGTTAATTCTTTATCGGTTGTATTTGTTTTAATAGAGCAGACCGTCTATACATAAGAAAACACAGAAAAAACAGCTGACACCATATTGGAAACCCGTCAGACTCCAGTGTAGTCAATGGGGTCCATTGGAGAATAACAGAAAAAACAGCTGACACCATAATGGAAACCCGTCAGACTCCAGTGTAGTCAATGGGGTCCATTGGACGCCGTTCGTATTAGTCGATCTATTTACACCTCTGCCAGGGAGGTTCTAAACGGAACCTACAAAACAGGTGTGAATATAGCCTAAGCGATATAGTCAAATGTGAAATAAGCTACCTTATATCTTGTATAAATCCAGAATACACTAAATATAATGTAAGCTTGGATTCATTTATCTAATTTACCACTTCATTATTAGTGGTTAAGAGTCTTGAATTAAATTGCAGAATACTTAAACAAAAATACTTAAACAAAGCTTGTGTCAGCAACTCTTGTAAATAACCTTAAAAGGGTTGTGCCACCATGGACATTTATAACCTACCACTGGGACTCCTACCGATTGTTAAACCTGCCCGCTCTGTCCCATGAGTTGTCAAAGCAGTGGACTAACGTGCACTACTGTTCCACTGAAAGACACACTCCCATCAGTAAGAAGTATTCTTGTTAAAACCAATATTCCTGTAATATTATTGGGTTTTTTTTCTATTTTTTTTTTGGGAGGGGAGGGGATTGTGGGGGAGTCCTATGCAGTTAAAAACTACATATAAAATATTGTTCTCTGTGAGAGAAAACTTTGATATGACAAAGTTTAATTGTTTTAAAGACTAATCTCATTTTACTTTATCTGCTGCTTATTGCTAATAGCCTCATTACAAATAGTAAGCAATGACCTAATGATCACACTATTGTTTTCTGGACAAAGATAAATAAGATTAGACTAGATCACAAGCAATACATGAAAAGAAAATAGGGTAATATTTGCTGCACTGAGGAAGTTTTAGTCACAATTATCACAAAATTGCTGATAAGATTTAGGCTAAGTTAACACGGCCAATTGCAGAGCGTACAGCACGCCCCGCAATTACGCCGGGTGTTCGCACTCGCGATGCGGGAGGGGGGGGGGTGTTTGGGGGGGGTGGCGCCGGGCCCATAGACTGTCATTACTCACGGCGCGTGAGCGGCGTGAATAAATGACATGCCACTTATCTCCCCACGCGTCGTATTGTACGCCCGGGGAGAGGAGGCAAAATCCATAGTTCTCTATGAGAACTGTGGATTACCGTAATGACTGGGGCATATTTCGCTCGTATTAGAGCGCAATACATGGCGAAATGTGCCCCAATTTAAGCCGTGTGAACATAGCCTTACATTATCTGGCCATAGCCAACCCAGAAGGAAGGACCATCAAGCAATCCTCTGAAGGATATTCTATCACAGCTCACAGAGGGCTAAATCCAGGAAATCATGTACATTGCTTGTCAAAATGTGAAAATAAACATTTTGATACTAGATTCCATTTAAAGTCTATCAGACTTATAAAGATAGCCAAGTACAGCACTTTGCTACCTTTGCTGGTCTCAGACTTTGAAAGGCGCTGCAGTGCCTTGGTCACTGCTCCATTCAAAAGACTTCTTTGCTGAAATCCCCAGCAACCAGATATTTATCACCTATCTTTTGGATACAGTAGTAGGTAAATGTCTATTGTGGAACAACCCTTTTAAGCGCTGCTCAGTCAGGGGCATATAGCTTGGCTAAGGGGGCATCTTACCTGGCTAACTGGAGCATATCACTGGCTAAAGTGGGCAGTAACCTGACTAAGGGAGGCATATAACCTGGTTACAGGGGGGGGTGGGGGGGGGGGGGCATATAACCTGGCTACGGGGGGGGGGCATGTAACCCCGGCTACGGGGGGGGGGGGGGGGAGCATATAACCTGGCTAGGGGGGGGAGCATATAACCTGGTCGGGGGGGGGCATATAACTGGTACGGGAGGGGGCATATAACCTGTACCCGGGGGGGGGGGGGGGGGGGCATTAAAACCCGGGTACGGGGGGGGGCATTAACCCCCGGCTACGGGGGGGGGGGGGCATATAAAACCCGGTGGGGGGGGGGATATAAACCCGGCTAGGGGGGGGGGGGGGGGGGTATAACCTGGCTACCCGGGGGGGGGGGGGGGAATATAACCTGGCTACGGGGGGCATATAACTTGGCTAAGGGGGGGCATATAACCTGGCTAGGGGGAGCATATAACCTGGCTAAGGGGGGGGCATATAACCTGGCTAAGGGGGGGGCATATAACCTGGCTAAGGGGGGGCATATAACCTGGCGAGGGGAGCATATAACTAGGCTGAGGGGGGGCATATTACCTGGCTAAGGGGGGGGGGGGCAAATAACATGGCAAATGGGGGGGGCATATAACATGGCTAAGGGGGGGGCATATAACATGGCTAAGGGGGGAGGCATATTACCTGGCTAAGGGGGGAGCATATAACATGGCTACGGGGGGTGGGCATATAACCTGGCTAAGGGGAGCATATAACCTGGCTAGGGGGAGCATATAACCTGGCTAGGGGGGGAGCATATAACCTGTCTAGGGGGAGCATATAGCCTGTCTAGGGGGAGCATATAACCTGTCTAGGGGGGAGCATATAACCTGGCTAGGGGGAGCATATAACCTGGCAAGGGGGGGCACATTACCTGGCTAAGGGGGGGCATATTACCTGGCTAAGGGGGGGGGCGCATATTACCTGGCTAAGGGGGGGGAAAGGCGGGGGCATATTACCTGGCTAAGGGGACGGATGGGGCATACTACTGGCTAAGGGGGGGGCATATTGGCTAAGGGGGGGGCATATTACCAGCTAAGGGGGCAGTAACCAGGCTACAGGGGGCTAATAACCTGGCTACAAGGGGCAATTATTACCATGTTACAGGGGGCAATTATTACCATTTGGGGCACTATAGATGGAGAGTTTGTATAGAGATAGGAATTGGTAGAGAAGTGCTGATAAAGTGAGCAGTGTAAGATGTTTATTTTGTAAATTCTACAGTTCAGAGTTGTGGACAATAGAAGATGTCATTACGGTCTGGGACAAATGGAGAAGAAGGGAAATAGAACTCTTCAGAGACGTCTCCTGTAAGTCTCTAAATGTAACTGCAGTGTAATCACTTATATTTCTGCTGAGCCTATGTACAATTAGTATCTACCACTAAATGGTCACTGTATGGCGGTGGTATATGTACAACTGATGTCATATGTGGGGGGTTGTGTTTGGTCAGGGTCTGGCAGAATTATTTGAACCTTAAGTAGTAAAAGTTTTGGGTCTTGGTTTTGTATGTTTTTTTTTAGTAACAATGAGTTGTCTGGTATATTTGCTCCATGTGTAGGTGTATTATTTGTTGACTTATTTGTTAGGTATTACACTGGTGAGAGGTTTTGAAAATGCTAAATTTGTCATCGCTGATTTTCATTGTGCAGTGACTGCTGAGCAGATGGACAGGATCTATGTGGAATGTGCAGAAAATTAGTGACAGGAATAGAAGTTTTTTTTCTCTGTAAAAATACATCCGCAGTTCACAGTGGGCACCCAGTTGCTTGTGGGCACCCAGCCCTACTCAGAAAAACGCAAGTGCCCGAGCATCGGATGTTTTGGGACCCTAGCAACGCCCCTGTGCTCAGTATACAACATGGATATGGACGGAGGTTTATATCCCCAACTTAATTCTGGCTCAACTTACACCACACAACTAGTGATGAGCGATTACGTCGACTATCGTCATCAGGTCGATAGTCGATATAGTCAATTTTCAAGACTATTTCCGATAGTCGATAATAGATTATCGCCGTTTGACCATTACAGCCCTATGGGAGAGGAACAACCCCTTTCATTCTTACACCCAAACAGGGATGGAGAAGCTGGAATTAACATCCACAACAGTCAATTGGAGACGTGCTACATCTTAGGAAAAACTCTTAGGTTATATAAGCCACAGAAAAAAAGTCACACACCATTCACTACCTGTCTTGACCACACCCTGACCCTTAAAACCTGCATCACCCAAAAATTTAAAAAAAAGTGCCAGAAGGCAGTTTTAAAATTGAACCATCATTTTACTTAAAACTGGACTTAAATACCCCTTGTCCTGGAAGCAGCATGAGCCCCAAACCTGCATGACCCCAGATTAAAAAGTGCCGGAAAAAAAAGAGTCTTTCAACCACCATTTTAGTTGAACTGGACATTGACTAGACTATACCTGTTCTGTACCACAGTATGACCATTAAACCTGCATGACACCAAGATTAAAAAAGTTCCGGAAAAAGGAGTCTTTCAACAACCATTTTAGTTGAACTGGACATAGATTATCCCTGTCCTGGGTAACCTACATCTGTTCAAGTCTTCCTGACCTCCCTTTACAATTCAGAGGAATATTTGTATTAGCTATTATGTATATGCAAGTTTTTTAGTAGTTTTAATTCTAGAAAAACACCTTTTTAAAATAGGATGGAAAACCCACCACGTCTTTGTTTCTCTTTTTTTTTTAAATTTTATAAATGGGTTTTTCTCACTACAGGATTGCTAGCTATGTTAAAGATCTTGCAAAAATAAAAAAGTCATTTTGCAATATGTGTCCATTAACAGTGTCCTACCTATTCCCATTTCTGACAGCACCATCACCCTTGAGCCACTCTTGACATTGTGAAGAACAAATGCTTTAGAAATTTTTTTTATTACCTGTAGTATTGCTGCATTTCAAGCAGCATGACCTAAAAAAATTTTAAAAATGACTTCTCAGCCATTTTTAAAAATTGTGAGGGAAAATGCCCCTTAGAAGCCACATTTCTGTTCCAAAGGACCAGATTATAGCTGTATCTCACAGCAACATGACCCAAAACCATTGACAATGGGGGGAAAATTTCTAAAGATGAAGTGAGTAATGGAATACGGTGTTTGTCATGAAACCTGGTGTTTTTTACAGTCTCCTCACAGAAAAAACCAGCAAAATGAATTTTGGGAACTAGAATAAAAATGATCATTTTAAAAAAAATTTTCAAGAGGACCATTTCTGTTTGAAGAGGAATGGAAGTAGCCCGGGCAACTAATCGGGGACCTGGGCAATTGGGGCCACAACTTCAGAGATCCATGCCTGATTCATCTTAAGAAAGTCAAACGATCCACATTATCTGGGGAAAACCCGGATGCTTTTTGTTCTGTAAATGACACCTCCAGCTTGCTGAAGGTCCGCTCAGATATGACGCTGGCTGCTGTGGCCGGACAACCCCTCTATGGGTGGCGAGCGAGCTCGGGCCATTCATCCATTTTGGATACCCGAGGTCTATTGGGTCCGGAACACATACAAAAACATCGGTGTTGAGACGCAGAAAATCGTGCACCATGATCTTAAGCTGGTCTTGTGGGGTTGTATGTGTGCCCTGCGTTACATGCGTTGGTGAGGTGGTAAATAAAGAATACCAGAGGCACCCATTAGCTTCTCCCACATTGCCTGCTGTTTTTTTTTTTTCCGCTACGGCTACTTGGCACTCTACTGCGACATTTCGACTTTGTTCCAGCGTGACATTTGAAAAAAGTGAAGCAGACCAACAGATGTCTCCATTTGACATCACAAGGTCTCCATTTCCTGCATTTTTACTCTCTTTTGGGGTCGGGGGGGCACTAGCAAACTGATCTTCCTCTCTTCCCCTCCCCTAAAAAATTGGGCCCAACCTCTTTCCAAGGGCGGGGACATGGGAAAACGCGTGCCCAGGAACCCCTCCTCTCCGTTTCCCTCCGCAAGCTTAAACACGCCCTATTCCTAGATAACCCCCGAGAGCGAGGGCGGCCTTGCATAGCCCTGGACCCCAAACATGCCAAAAAAGCCCATAAATTGGGGAACTGTGGCCTTGTGGTTTCCAGAGAGAAAGGCCCCGTGTCCGCATCTTACCGTTCCCCCTCCGTCGCTGGGGGGAAACCTGATGCTGCCAAACATCGTTGGAAAGAAAAATGTAGGAAAAGGGTTTTTCCCAGCCGGTTTTTTTAAAAACGGCAAAATGGACCTTTTTGTACCCGGGGAAAACCCCCGGGTCCAGCTGCCGGCTGCAACGCAAAGCGGTACAAGGGCGGGGGGGTGGAACCGCGTGGCAAACCCAAAGATTTGGGGGGAGGCCCCCCTTAAAAAGCACCAAACAGGGGGGGCCTGAAATCCCCCGGGCCTTTTTTTGGGGGGTTTTTTTTGGGGCAATTTTCAGACATGTGCAGGAAAGGGTGTGCCCCAGCCCACCGATTTTAAGGGGGCCAGCAGATTTGCCCGTTTCCAACACCTTCCCTGGCAAAAGGGTTTCGGGGCCCACCAAGCCAGGCTGGTTCCCTTTTGCGGAGAGCGCCCACATCCTGCCTGTGGGGGACGGTCCCAAGACAGATTAATTTCAAACGGCCTTTGTTTTTTTGGCAGTCATGCCCCCAGAGGACCTTGGGGGAAAGAACCTTGCCCACCCGCGTTTTGAAAGCGGGCCGACCCTGAGAGCCACCGTCATCACCAAGACATCCACCCAGCTCACCCAGTGAGCTGTCACAGAGATATAGGGCCCTGGCCGTGTTTTCTAGCCCAAAGTGCCCGGTGGTCAGAGGGGACTTTTCCAGAACAGTGCAGACAACGCGCTTTAAAAATTTTTGATGACAAAGTGGCGGCCAGGGCAGGGGGGCGGCTTTTCTGGCAAAGAAAAAGCCTGCTCGGCATCTGGTATTTTGGGGGAAAGGGAAGGGGGCCAAAGACGTGCATCAGCGTTGGGCGGGGAGCAGAAAAAAAAATCATCCTCTTTTGGGTCTTTATCTTTGGGGAAAAGCCTTCTGACCCCAACCCCCAAATTTTTTCTCAAAGAGGTCTTCAGAAAAGGATTACCCACAGTTGGGGGGACAGAGTTTACATTTGGGCTCCTTCGTTTTATTTGGACGGATGTGATGACGACAAATTTTTGGCCGTGAAATGGGAGGGAAAGGGGGTAAGGGGCTGCTGGATGCAGGTTGCTTTAAACCCCGGGAAAAAACAGATTGGGGACGCTTTCGTTACTGGATTCCAAAGGGGCCCCGAACCCACGATGACAGGCGACGGTCCCGCAAAAAAAAACGTTCCCCTGGCATGCGGTTTTTGTCGCCAGCACTGGGGAAGGGGCACCTTTTTCTCGTAAATCTACCACCATGGGCCATTCCCCCCCCTTTTCTGCTTACCCCCCTGCATTTTGCCCATGTTCCCGAAAAATAAAAAAAAAAGAAGTATGGAAAAGTTTTTGACAGTCTCTTACTAAAAGGGCGGCAAATCACGTCTTCTTAAATCCCCCTTTAAATTTTCCCACAGCCCAAATAGGATTTAAACTGAAAAGTTTCTTGCAAAAAACCCGTTTAAATGGGTTGGTGGAAGAAACCCTAAGATAAAATTCCAGTGTTCTTCCTTCGTCCCAGGGGTTTACCTGCCCAGTAGGTAGGGAAAAGATAGTTTTCAACAAACATCATACAAGTGCGCTATTTTGGGGCCAAAAGATTCAACGGCGCAATTAAAATTAAAATTAATTAAAAGTTTTTTTCGAAAAGGGAATTTTAGAAATTTTTTTTATCAGGAATTTTCTTTTACGTGGTATTTCTTTTTGGGAAGGCTAATTTAAAAAAGTTATACGGAAACAAACCCGGGGGGTTTTTGCACCCAAAGAAAAAACACCAACAGTAACTAAAAAACACCTTTTTGAAATGCATAAGGATAATAAAAGGTGGGTTTTTGCACCTATGAAATAACCTGAAATTTAAATAGCAAATTTCTGTATGGTAATATAAAGTACAAGAGGGTCTTTGAACAAAACTGAGCTGCCCCAAAAGGGTGAAAAACACTTTAATTTTAAATTGTGTACTGATAATAATAGGTGGTTTTTGCACCTATAAAACAACACAATTACTAGCAATTTCTGTATGGTAATATCCGTACAAGATGGGTCTTTTAACAAAAATGGCCTGTGCCAAAGTGAACAAAACCTAATTAAATTGTGTATGGATGATAAAACGTGGTTTTTGCACCTATAAATACACCTGCGGTGACTAAAAAAGTTCTGTATCCTATTTTAAGTACAAAGTGGGTCTTTGAACAAAACTGTGCTGCGCCAAAGTGAAAAAAACCCTAATTAAATCGTGTACAGATAATAAAAGGTGAGTTTTGCAAATACACCTGCAGTTACTAGAAAAGATCTGTATTCTAACATAAGTACAGGCTGCACAAAATACAAGCTAATATTTCACCAAAAACCGTTAATAAAAACCCATTTCAATGCAGGATCAAAGCAGAGTCTGGGCTGCACAATATCCACTCTCCTTTCAAAAGCCTGCCTGGCAGCCTGTCTGTCTGTGTTTGTTAAAAACAAAAGGTGTCTCACATGATGCTCCGCATTTATGATACAGCATGAGCCACTCTGATAAATCTGAAGACTAATTGATCTTCATTTGCGCACCTAAAATTTAGGCAAGATTAATAAATCTATCAAACTGCACTGAAAACGAACAAAATCTTCAAATAGAAAAATTAAACACAAAAGTACATTTCAGTTTTCCCTGTGGTGTTATCTATTCCAAGAGCCATATGTATGAAAATTGTCTAGGCCTAAAACTTTTTTGCCCATAGCAACTAATCAGAGCTCCCCTACCATTTCATGTAGTGTTCTTGAAAAATGAAAGGGTAGCTCTGATTTATTGCTATAGGCAACAAAGAGTTTAAGACATGTTTTCATACATGTGGCCCCAAGTGTTTTCTGTTGCTAACCTCCTGATGAAGTTGGAAGTAACATGCGTCAAGGTGGCAGTCTTGACCCCGGAGAAGGCTACGGTCACAAGGACGCAATATTTTAATCAAATATAGTCCTCTTGTTTATTTATATAGCACTTGCATGTTACTTACATATATGAACTGATAGGGTATGTTCACACGGCGTCTTCACTCCGTTTACGTACGCTTTTCAGAAGTCTCTGGGTCCCTCAGAACTGACTCAGAGACGCATCTAACAATTAGCAGTGACTTTATCACTGCCGGCAATGACAGACACGCAGCGACGTTCACACGAGAGATCGCCGCTGCGTGTTTGCCTTGCACCTGTAGGGCCCGTCTTTCGGATGCGATCCCAGAATTGCATGTCATTTCTTTGATCGCATCCGCAAGACGGACCCGACAGGCGCGATGCATACACGCAGCGGCGATCTCTCGTGTGAACGTCGCTGCGTGTCTGTCATTGCCGGCAGTGATAAAGTCACTGCTAATTGTTAGATGGCGCAATTTTTTGTCGCATTTAAGCCACGCCCCTTTCCGATAAACCATGCATTTTATGAAGCCCCACCCGCTTTGTTGGAGGAGGCGCAGGAGCGTCTGAAACAGTCTAAAACGCATAGTAATTGTGTCAAAAAACTTGTTTTTGGCCCAAATCAAGCCAGAATTCTTGCGTAACTGCCTTGATAAATCTGCCCCAGTGTGCCCCTAACGCAGGTTATCAAGGAAAAAAAGGGAACCCCCCCTTTGTATGCTGCTTTCTAAAACTGCTGAAAGATTAAACGTGGGGGACGGAAAAAGTCCCCCGATCTTTGCTTTTTTTGGAGATACCTGGGAACGAAGCCGTTAACTATACCTACATTTCTAGTGCAGCTGTGGTGCTGGGAACTGCAAACTGCAACAGTGTCTTCTGGCATTGCAGCTGACAGAGTACACGCACCGCCCGCCGTCATGCAGGTTTCTACAGCTGATTTTATTTTTTTGTTTAGTGTTTCCATGCAGAAACCAGCAGAATAAGAGACATGAGACTTATTCTGCATGGAATCCACAGAGATTTAATCACAATGCATGCTTTTCCACACCTAAATCTGCAGTGTGATCAGCCCTTTAACTAAAGGTCTACAAGAGTAACTTTCATGACCAAGGACATATTAATTTTTTCATACTACCCGTAATCATGAGTAATAAAAAGGAATATTTCACTTGCACTGACTATAATATTAGGGCTCCAGCTTAGATTTATGGTATTGTATTAAAGGGAATTGGTCATTAGAAAATGATCTAATGGTTAAATGGTATTTTATGTTAAACATTCTTTTAAAAATTCTTGGTCACTGTGCATATTTAGAAATCGTGCAATTTTCATTTGGGACTTAGACGAAATAAATTTTACACTTTTTTTTGAGAGATCTCTTTTCAGTGTTCCCCTCAGCTGTTAAGGGGGATTCAAGAAAAAGTGTACCAATGTATAGGTAGTACAAGACCGAATATTCACAATAATTCATGGACACCGCTCACCCGCTACCCCTCCCTGCACAACAGCTTATTCCGAGGTTATAGTGCATGCCTAAAAAACTCTCCCATAGAAGTCAATAATACTCTTTTTTTACTGGCTTTATAGTCCAGCCCATCAGCCGAAGCTGTTAAACGCAGCTCAGGTGAGATGGCTGACCCAATAATAATATGAAGATAACAGAATTTTTAAAAATCTACAAATGCAAAAATAAAATAGCTATGCAAAAAAAAAACCAAAAAAAAAAAACACAAATATATCACTATCTGGATTTAATTTGTTAAATACTTGTGATACATTCTCTTTAAAGTCCAGAACCTTAGCTTTCAAAATACTACTTGTGATTTTTAGGGAGAGGCAGGAGAGGCACATATACTTGAGCTCCAGATTCTGTCCATGTTTCAGGAATTGTATAATGTTAGTCTTCTCTCCATCTGTACAGCTTCCAATGACCCCAGCAGTGATACATGTACTTTTCTTTAGATCATCATCCCCATCAATGAGAAGATGTGATGTTCACATTTAGGGAGAGTGTTCATTTTCTTCTACTGACGCATTGATAAGTTGAGCAGTTGTGCAACCTAATAAGGACATTTGCTGACTTTGTGACTCAAATGTTTACTAGCATCTGGATGGTAGAAATGTTTGGTCTATTTACTGCTGATGAATATGTGAAGATATGTGAACGCAGACATGGTCAAAAGCAACTATGCAAATCTTGTGCTTTTCTTCACCTGGTTTTTGGGTCCTCCCGCTTGGACAAACACGTAAAGTGTTGGGTAGACTTTTATACAATGTGTCACAATCTACGTTATGGGTGTACAGTATGATTTTATTTCAAAATTAAGGTTCAGTTTGCATTTGTCAAATGTGTAAAAATTATCCTGGCAGAATTAATGGTGTCAGACTTCCTAACCAGAGTTTGAGTTGAGTTAAAATAAAAGTAAAATATTTATGATAGGTGGCTGAACCCAGAAACCTGTTTTAAAGGGGGTTTGCCAAGAAGTAAAATTGACGTGGGAAGCTTGCAAATGAAACATTTTCAGCATTCATTATTATTAAAAATTCTGCACTGTTTTTGTCTTAGCTGCTCCTTTAGTGATCCATCGTTTTTCAGTTGTCTCCAGGGGGAAAAATCCTGGGCTTAGAGGGTCCTCAGTTCCCGGTCAGACATGTGCAGACATCACTTCACCTCTCAGGCAGCTACTGAGTGTTCAAACCCCAGGAGCTGTCATTCTACTCCAGTCCTCTGTATTCCTTAATAATTAGTCAATCAGTGCAAATAAATAAATAAAAAAACCTCAATGAGGTCTGTGCATTGATAGAGAAAAAAACAAAAAAAAACACAGGTTTGGTTCCTGCAGGGATTTGAACCTAGGACCCTTACGCCTGGAGGCAAAAACTTTACCTCAGCTACTCACAATGCTTTACATAAATGGACCTTTCTTTGACTACAGAGAGGCTTGGTGATGTCATCCTGCTGGGTCACATGATATGCAATTCAAACAAATCACACACGCCCCTTTCTGAGCACACAGACCTGGATGCAGGAGGTATGAAATGAGATTGTGGCAAAACCCCTTTAATCTTAGAGCATTAAAATGGTAAACTGCAGTGCACATAGCAGCTTTTGGGAAGGTAACGCAGGAACAAGTCATGTTAAAATGGAGCTTAAAACTCACCTAGGTGCTTCCTCTACTACTTTCTGGTTTCGTCTTTGAATGGAGCATTCTCTTTCATTAAGCCACAATGCATTGCCATGTTTATCTGCTAGCACCTAATATAAAAGGAATGGGAAAGCTGATTCTCTGGTATTTTTGTTGAGATACACACATATATACACTTCAGAATGCACATGTCCAACTGTTCAATATTTCAGTACTTTTCGCACAACTTGATGATCTCTAGTATGGTGCTTAACGGCAATATCCAAAACAGATGTTTGATCCCTGAATCGCAAATAAATTTAGGCGATCTATTAGTTCTCATCATGCTGTTCACATTTTGATATCACGACACCAAGACAATAGCTTACAATTGATCAACAGTACCTCACCATTTTGAGGCTTCAAGCAGTGGTCCTCAGTGCTGTTTAGTAGTAGTCAATTCACTCTGAACACAAATGATGGCTGGTAATGATGCTGGAGACGTTATGCATCAGCCACTGTTGACACCAGAATGAGCCTCTGGTGTGGGTGATGTTACAGTGTGGGCAGGTGTGTCTAGTCAATACAGAACTGCCCTACACATAGTGAATGGTACAGTGACAGCCTCTACTACTTGAATAACATCATGAATCCAGTCATTGTGCTTCTGCATGAACACAGGGCTAATTTCATCTTCATGGACGAAAATACACCAGCTCATCAACGTTGGATTATTAGAGAACGTCTGTTAGAAAATGGATACATCAAATGGATTGGCCTGCACTTTCTCCAGACCTGAACCCCCTAGAAAACCTGCGGGATCAGCTGAGTCGCTTTGTAGAAGCTCATAACTTTGTACCATTCAACCTCAATGACCTGAGGGACGCCTTCAAGAAATGTTGGGTGCCATGCCTCAGCAGTCAACTTGTGAACAGCATGAGATGTTGTTGTTGTATTTTACGATTAAGAGCCAACAGCATTGCCCTCGAAACGCGTAAACCATGCAGTTGTTTTTACTAATTTTTTTTAATAGTCTCTAATAAAAGGTGCGTTTTATCTATTTTTGCATGAAATTTTTCCATATACGAGTGCTGGAACTCCTTATTCTACTCCAAGCTTCTATTGGAACCTAGACAGCCGGATGTTCAATCTCACGTGCACCGTGTATAGGATAAAGTGATCCACGCTAGCCCAGGACAACTGGTGAGCGTTTTCTTTCCTTTCCATATTTTGTATACATATTTGAAGCCCAAACCCACATGTCACGTTATTGAGACACTGACATTTTTTGATGGGGTACACCCTCCACTGCTTTTGGCTTTTGTTTCGTTAAATTGGTTGATATTAAAAAAAAAAAAAAAAAATCAATATAGCAGGCTATGACTTAAATAGCCTACTTTCAGGAAAAAATATAATTGTAGTGTGAAATCTTTGTTCTCCATGAATTTCACCAGAATGCCAAAGAGCTCTAACTTTTTGTGAGTAGTGTGTGTGTTGTGTATTATAATATATATATATATATATATTTTAAAAATGTATATATATATTTTATAAAATATAATTTTATATATAAATTTTTAAAAAAATTAATAATAAAATTTATAAAAAAAATAATATAAATATAACACATAACCCCACATATATACGTTATCTGATACAGACTGGTTACTAGGGTCCCAGTGTCTGACAATTGCAAGAATCCCTAACAACCAGCCTGCTACTTTGAAGGTGAAAATGGAGGTTAGAAATAAGGTTAAAAATCTAAAATTAATATGAATTTTTAGCTAAAACCAAAAATTTTGGATTTTAACCATAGGGCTTGTTTGCAGGGAAGACCAACCAAAGGCCACTACAAAATCAGATGAAAATCATCACTGCACCAGCAAAGGAGTAAAAGGGGGTTGAAAACACAGACGTTGTCATTCATTATAGCAGTCTGTCAGTAATCTGATACTAAACTGGACACCCAGAATTCCACTTCCTAATTAACAAATGACACTACTAACACTCATGTAAATGTTATCTTATTCACAAAAGCCTTAGTGCAAGCAGATCCAAGGTCTGGCATTCACAAGTCAACTTCTGCAAACTGTTGCTGTCAATCTTTGAGCTACTACTATAAAAACAACACATGAAAGAGATTATATTCAAAATCCTGACTGTGAGAGATTAGAAAAGACCAAGCACCAACTTTGGGGAGAAAGCTTTTTTCAATGTATTAATTTTAGTCTGTGTAAATGTAGAAACAGATTTAAAACTTTTTGGGCTTTAGGGGTACGGGCCCTTTTCAAAAACCCTTGGGTTTCTATATGACGGGGGTTTGTTTAATAAAATTTTTTCCTTTTTTACAAGCGTTTACTCCAAAGTTGATAATTTCCTTTCCGCTTTTAAAAAACCCAAATCCCCTTTCCCTAAAAGTTGTGAAACAAAAACATGTTAAAAATACATAAAACATGATAATAAGTCATAATACTTTTTTTTTTGGGGTTTCCAACGGGAAATTTAAAAACCCCTGTAAAATTTGTTTTTTAAAAAGGTATTTTTGCGACTACAAAAACTTCCTTTTCCCCCCAAAAAAATTTGGGTGGTCAAACAGGAGAAGAGGGGCCAAAAAATGTGTTCTTTCAGGGGAGTCCTTTTTGGGCTTAAAAAAAACAGTTCCAAATTACATTCCCGTCCCTAGTTACAAACAGAGGGCTTCTGGGGCCCCTGTGGCAAATTTTAGTTCCATGTTTCCACAAACAGATCGTTTGTGTGGGAACAAAAAATTCCCCCGCAAGCCCCGAACCCCCAGAGGTTTAAATTTTAAAAAGGGGCAAAACAAATTTTAAAAACCCTTCCCTGCACATTAAAAAAAAAAAAAAAAAAAACTTTTTGTTTTTGGAGTTACATTTAATTTTAAAAAAGCGTTTTCCGGGCTTACCCACAAAATTTAAAATTTAAAGGGAACAAAACCACAAAAAAACCCCAAACCCATTCGTAAAAAGGGGGGGGACTGTAATTGCCCAGGCTATTGGTTTAAAAAAAACCCCCTAGGTTTGCCCCTAAAAAATTTTACCAGTGAATGGGGGAAAACCCCGAATCCCCAAAACTACAATTCCCATGGTTTTTAAATTTTCAGGGCTCATGCAGGAGGGGTCCCCAATGGGTTGGGCCTTAAATGATCAAATATTTATTTTACTTTAAAGTTAATATTCCCTCAAAAAAGCCTTAAAAAAAGGGGGAGCCCTTATATTTTAAAAAACTCCCATGAAAAAGTATATTTAAAACAATAAAAAATTAAATATCCCAAAACCCCCCCTTTAAATTGGTATTTCCCTTTTTGGATTTTTTTTCCATAACTCCCCAACCAATGCCAAAAAATTTTTGAAGATCTTCTTGGTTTTCCAAGGGGCCCAAAATCTCAAGAAAAAACTTCCCCCAACCTTTTTCAAGCCAAATTTGGGGTTTCCCAGGAAGCAAAGTTTTACGCCCCAAATTTTTTCATCCTTTCGCTGCAGAAACGCGATATCATAAAAGGGGGGCAGTGTTTTTTCCCCGACCTTTTTTATTGGGCCTTTGGCAAAAATTTCTGAAAAAAACCGGTTGGTTCCCCCCGCATTTTGTAACCCCCCTCAAAGTTTAATGTGGCCCCAAAGCCTTCCCTCCTTTTTTTAACGGGGGGGAGTACGGCCCTTTTACAGTCCGAAAAACCCGCCCTTTCCCTTTGGCCTTTTTGGAAACAACTTTCATTTAAAGGACTTGTTAAATGGGTGGTTTTTTTTTCCGGAACCCTTTGAAAAAGGGTTTTTGGGTGAAAACCCCCGGAACAAATGTTTTAAATTAAAGGGAAATTTGGGGAAAACAAAATAAAAAAAAAAGGGGGAATAAAAACACCTTTTTCCCAAAAGTGCTCGGTTTAATGGAGGAATTTTTTCTTGCCCTGTTAAATGCCAAAATGACTGAGTTGCCCCCTGTGTTTGGCTGATTGAAATTAAGTGTTAACGAGCAGTTGGACAGGTGTACCTAATAAAGTGGCCGGTGAGTGTAGTAATTGTATTCTTTTTGTAGTTTTGCACATAACTACTAACCAATGACTAACCAAATATGTGATGATCATTGCTTGTTATCTAGGCTTGTCATCTATAGTTTAGGCTCCAATTTTCTGGTTGAGCATGCTTATAAGTGGTGTTCACTGAAGCAAAGTCTACTGCACAGGTCATCTCTCAGCTAGCTGTGAGCCGATCATACATGAGAATAGGGAGGGCAGTGCTTGCAGCCGTCCTTCTCATTGGCGTCTATGGAAGTTCTGAATATAGCCGAGTATGTGCCCTCAGCTATATTTGGGAACTCCTACAGAAGTGAATGGGGACCACAAGCACTGCCCTCTGCATTCTCAGGCAGAGGCAGTACGCAGCTAGTGGACAGCCGACCTGCGCAGTAGACTTTGCTTTGTGGAAACACTCCTTTCATTTAGGCACTTAGTTATAAGTGGGTGAGCTTTTTGTCCAAGCAACATGAGAAAATGGGATGGGATGTAACTGTAAGCTAATGTGAGAGGCTTAGAAATGGGGGAGAACAAAATTAACTGTGCAATAAAATCTTACCTAGCTCTTCAGCAGCCAAGTGACATACAGGTGATAGGGAGTATATGTCAGCAATGCATGATGGGAACTAAAGTCTACTATCCACATGGGCTGCAAGGAGCACTAATGGAACAACACTAACAAAAAGAGTAATTATATTTGTGGGATATGGGAAGTGTTGAACTGTGTTGCTCTCATTCAATGACCCCGCTTTCTTTCAAATTTCTTGTCCAAATGCTGGAAAACACCTATAAGGCCCAGTATAGGCCAGTACGTATGGGGTAAAATCATGAGGCTGCATGAGAAAAAAGTTACCCAAAATGCTAACAGATGGTTTTCCAGAAGAATTATGAACTGCAGTCAGGGTTGAAGAATACTTAAATTACACAACAGATTAATAGGCATATATGGAATTTAGAACAGGAGTGGACACGGAACCAAAATCCTCATTTTTACACCAAAGTAAAAGGAAATCATGCAATTTTAACTTAAAAGTATATGAGGAAA
Organism: Phyllomedusa bahiana; assembly: GCA_025379985.1. Classification (NCBI taxonomy): domain Eukaryota; kingdom Metazoa; phylum Chordata; class Amphibia; order Anura; family Hylidae; genus Phyllomedusa; species Phyllomedusa bahiana. The sequence continues at coordinate 80,863 of JAODAL010011558.1, forward strand.
GGTCTCAAGCGCACACTGGAGAAAACACTTGTAATACCATGTTCATATACTCCCTCCCCCCCTTTCCTCTGAGCGGTTAACCAGTGCTTTATCGTAAAAATAAGCGACCAGACTAGGAATTGACCGCATTCTTAGTGGTTTATGCACTGAAGCATGTGTCTACCCACAAAGGCATTCCTGATTTTACAAAAAAATCAATCTGTCTAATTAGGTAGTCTTTCCATCAGGTACAGATATTATTGAGTCTGGGTTCATATACTGCAGGGTTTTTTTTCCACTTTACTTTGTAACAATTTTCATGTGCTTGTAAACTGCATGAAACAACACATGTATTTTACTGCAAATTGGTGCCGTTTTGTGAGGCTGTATTTGAACAGATAACACAATATATTCCAGCAGTAACAATAATGCAGTGTTACAAGCAACAACTATTTATTAAGACAAATGGATGCACATTGTATTATTATCCTTGCATGGTTCCACATTTTTAAATGTTCCAGCCACAAACTTAGCGGTTCCAAATGGAATTCATTTGTCACAAGATCAGTCAGAAATGATGGAAAAAATAGTGCAGCATGCTGTACTATATTTTCAGTTAAAACATTGGACACAACAGCGGAAAACCGACGGAGCCCATTGTAAATGAATCCGGTCAAGCCTCTGTGCTGGAGGTTCCTTTTGGAACCTCCAAAAGGAGAGTAAAACCACCCTAAAATGTGATTTATTGTTATTTTATGTCATAGAGCAACACAAAAGTAGAAAGTATTTGTGAAGTATAAAGAAAATGATACACATTTCAGTTTTTTTAATTAGCAAAAATTTGGAAAAGCACATGGCATGCATATGCATTCAATCCCCCTGTACTCTGAGAATTCTAAATTATAAATAAAAGCCAATGTGACCATTGCCTTTAGAAGTCACCTTATTAGTAAATAGCATACATCTGTATGTAATTTATGCTCAGTAAAAGTACAGGCTCTTTTGTGAAGGCTTCAGAGGTTTGTTAGCAAACATTAGCTAACAAACAGCATTATGAAAACCAAGAAATACATCAAATAGTTGTGGCAAAGTGTATTGCAGTGTTAGGTTTAAAAAGCTCTGAACATCTCACAGAGAACTGTTCAATCCATCATCCATAAATAGGAGGAGTATGGCACAACTGCTAGTCGACCAGAATCACTCTGGAGAAGCTGCAGAGATCCACAGCTCAGGTGGGAGAATATGTCCACAGTACAACTACTAGTCATGTACTCCAAAAATCTGGCCTTTATGGAAGCAGAAAGCCATTTTTGAAAGCAAGCCATAAGAATTCTATTTGCAAAAATCTATGTAGGGGACACAGTAAGCATGTGAAAGAAGGAGCTCAGGCCAGGTGAGATCAAAACTGAACTTTTTGGCCTAAGTGCCAAACGCCATGTGTGGAGGAATGCAAACACTGCACATCAATCTAAACATATCCCGACCATGGGAGGCGACAGCATCATTCTGTGGGAAGGCTTTGCTTCAACAGGGACTAAAAATTGGATGGAGCTAAATAAAGGCAATCCTGAAAAACCTGTTAGAGGCTGCAAAAGACTGGATTGTCTGGGGCCCCTCAGTGGAGTTGTTTCATGCCACCCACCCTACAGCTGCTATACATAGCTCTTTTACTCTGCTTCTTGCCTTAAACCTTTCCGAAGAATGCATATGCAGTTTAAATGTAACTCTTGGTCTGCCATGTACAGGTGCCCACCAAGGGTTTTCCCTATGGGCCAGTCCAAGCCTGGACTGGGGCGCAAGTTCACCTTACAGCATGAAGATCCTAAACATACAGCCAAAGCTACAATGTAATGTATTAAATCAAAGCATATCCATGTGTTAAAATGACCAAGTCAAAGTCCAGACCTAAATCTCTTGCAAATCTGTAGTAACTTAAAAATTGCTGTTCACAAATATTTGTCAACTAATCTGACTGAGCTAGAGCTATTTTGCAAAGAATGGGCAAAATTCCAGCCTCGAAATGTACAAATCTGGTAGAGACATAACCCAACAGACCAGTATTTAACATTGTACACTATTCAGTATTTTGATTTTCAAAAGAATGTTTGCATCAATTTCTTTACACCTGAAAAATACTTGCTACTTTGTGTTGCTCTATCACATAAAATATCAATAAAACAAATTTAAAGGGGTCTTCTCAGTACAGACTTTTGCAGACATGAGCCGTTTCTCTCTCTCTTACAGCTTCAAATTGCAGGACACATCTTAGTTTAACATGTCCCTATGGTCAAATTATTTAAAATCTTATCTAGGGACACCATTTTTTTGTGAATGATATTTAGTTTATTATTTTCTTTTTCGATGGAACCACAATTTCTTATTTTCAGTAGTTGACTAGTGTACATGTATTATTACTTTTGACCGTTTCAAGCTAATTCAGTGACCATTGCGGGTTTTCTTTCTTTTCTGTAACAGAAGGGTTCCAAAGTTTGTCCGTGTGTACATACAAATTCAACTCCAGAACCTATTTTGTTTGTAGCTTCAGAACTTTCTGTATAACTAACTTTCTTGCCATCTACATATGGTAAAACCACTACTGTGTATACCATTCAAAAACAGACACAGAATACAAGAGTGCCATTTAAACAACCCCAAGCTTTGAAATTATCCCGTTTGCGCTGCAAGAATTGTACACTATTGGGTCTGTTCTATGGTAATAGATACAATATCGGTCAACAATATCTGGTTTAATTCAAATTTAATTCAAATTTTGAAGAATGAAGAGTCCAAAAAATGGTTGCCACATTAGAATCAAAATAAAGTTTAGCTATTTTACCATTTCATGAAAACAAAATCTAGACAACGTAAAGAAAATATGTATAATTTAGACATATGTTTCCATATTTTAAGTAATTATGTATGTCACTTAAAACAGAAGGACCCTGGGGAGAAGCACACTCAAGCAACACATGGCAGTTTCCATGAATTGCCCAGGAAGAACTCAGCTACGCAACCCATTTAACAGCTTATATGAGCAGATTTTGTGATAACATACATGTGACAGTAAACAAAACTATAAATATCAAATGCCTTAAAACGCTAACCCTGTAAGAAAAATCTTATGTTGTTAAACAGCATGAAGAGAAACCTTTCCAGTTTAACCTTTTAATACAAAGCTATTTTTGGATTTTTGCTTCTCATTTTTTCCTCCCTGCTGCCCAAAAGCTATCATTTTTTATATTTTTCCATCTACATACATAGACGTATGAGGGCTTGTTTTTTTGCAGGACAAGATGTACTTTTTAGTGACAAAACTGACTGTTACATATAACATACTGGAAAATGCAAAAATAATTCTTTGTGGGATGGAAGGTGAAAAAACACACAACTGTTCCATTTTTGTGGGGTTTTCGTTTTTATGGAATTCAGTATAAATGACAAAATCTGTATTCGGAGGGTCGTATAGATTTGGATGATAATGAATTTTTACAGCTTCAATTCTGTTTTACTACTTTTAAAAACATGCTTTATATCCAGATTTTCTGAGACAACTTCCTTTTTCTCCTCTGTTACAGCTGTGTGATGAATCATTTCTTTAAGGATGAGGTTTAATTATTATTGGTATTGATCTGGAGTGTATGCAATGCTTTAATTCTTCTTTGGTCTGTTTTTTTCAGGGAGCCAGGATGACCACACAAATCAACCCCTCCCCCTCTCCCACTCCCCACCCCCAAAAAAAACCAAAACCTCACAATTCTGGCATTCTGCATATTTCTATAAAATACACACACACACAGTAACATGTAGTCTCACTATGGAACTTTTACATACGAGTCCCATAAGGAGGGATCAATTGTTCCGTGGCTTCCAGTTTCTGTACCTTCTTCTGAGGGTATGTCTCTGAATTACTTCCTATATTCACTCTCAAATAGCTTGGTAACTCATCAAGTCCGCACCATGACGTCACGCTGATCAATACTGTACACCACCATCTTGATGAGAAGTCGAGTGACTGAGTAAAGGTGTACAGGGTGTGCATCCGGAAGACGCAAACGGAGGTTAAATGTCACAACAGATGCCTGGCTCCTCTTCATACTGATGTGGGGTCATCTCAGCTTGTTGTGAATATGCGACGGAGCACATTCCACATAGATTTGTTCAGAATCCTTTAACCTAGCAAGAGTTATTACAGAATATTCTGGGCCACTTTTATGTGAATCTCACTGTACAACATCTAATACATAGCAGAAATCCTAGGAAAACCCTCAGTCTTCTGCTATGTTTTTCACTTTCTTCTAGATGCTGACTTTACCGCATTTTAGGACTCGGATTAGCCTCATTCATTTAGACTAATCAAAGTCATGGCTTTCAAAAGGTTTTACAGGTGGAATGTAGAAATATTGACAGTTAAGACTTATGTAATGTAGATTTGAAATTTGAAAACAATTGGATAATTCAGGAGCTTTTATTATTGTTGTGTACTTTACTAAGTATTACACATCAAAATAAGCATAAAAAAACCACAAATGTGAACCTAGCTCTGACGTTCCAAATGTCTTCATAGTCTCATGCTAATAACCACATTGAGTTAGGGCATGTCCCCATGGTAGGAGGTTTGGTCGGTTTTACAGATGGTTTTCGGATTTTAAAGCGGTCTGTAAACCGACTGTCAACCATTGTGATAGACTTTAATAGAAAATCCGTTCAGCAGTCCCCACCGAACAGACTTTATACCGTACAGTACACCGCCAACGTTCCTAAAAACTTAGAACATGTTCATTCTTCCACCCGGTTTTCGGGCGGAGCATGAATGTGTCAGTGGTTGAGGGGGACAGGCGAATCTGCAAATTGCGGACAGAACCATCCCCCAAAACCACAGAAAAGATGTCAAAATACTTGCCGGATTCTTTAAATCAGAATCCAGCCGGTACTTGCATACCATCGTGTGGACGCCCCCTTACAGGTACAGAACACCAAAAGTACTGCTATCAAGAGCACGATTCCTTTCAAGAGCAGAAACAATGCATCCCAACAAGTGAAACATGAATTCCATATGAAAAGCTGAAAGGAAAACAATACATATAGATAATATTGGTGTCCAAATGATCAGCATCAACATACTGATATTGAAGTACAAGGAGTACACAGGGCTTGATTAGAAGTAATTAAACAGTGTAAATACACAGTTGAGTTACATTGAAATGACCACCAGCTCATATCCACAGTAACCACCGTGTGCAGCATGGACAGCAGTTAGAAGAGTTGCTGTAGGGTTTGTGGTAGAGAATCCACAGAGAAAACACATCAATCAAGGTGGTCCCACAAATTCTCAATTGGATTCACATCTGAGGAATTATGGGGCCACTTTAGTACTTGGAAGACGTGGTCATGCTCATCCAACCATCGTTGGACATTTCTAGCCATGTGACATGTTGTGTTGTCTTGCTGTAAGATCCCATCTGCCCCAAGAAAAATAATCCGCAGGTATGGGTGTACGTGACCTGCAAGTATGAATTCACACTCAAATCAGTAGAGTGTGTCTTGGATGAGTGGGTGCAGAGAGGTTTCTCACGTGTCATGGTCGGTAGCTATCTGTTTAATGACGCATAAAACAAGAATCAGAGAAGTCAATTAGTGTGGGTTAAATTCTGATACTGCCATAAAAATTGAAGATTTTTCTGCGGATTCAACTTTATTAGTAGAGGTGCAGAGACCATCCATCTGCTTTAGAGCCAAATACACAGTAAGATTTGCTGAACTGTTATTCTGGACACGACTGGTAGCCTCCTGGTTCAGTTTGGTAGTCAGCTGCTCGTAGCTAGTCAGTCTGCTCTTCAAAACGGACATTCATCTCTCACATCATTGTCACGTGGTGTTCTGTAGTTTCCACATTGCATGTTTGCAATGGTGCGATTTGTCCACTCACAAAACAATTTCATCACAGCAGTATTTTTCATAAATTACACAGTTTCATCAATGCTGGCACCCTCACAAAAAAAAATATATAATTGCCTTTTGGGCTAAATCCCTCCTTACACCCATGACAGAAACAAGGGATAGGTGTGCAGAAAGAAAATCATGTGCAGAAATTCCTTACATTTACAGAGACCGATTCTAAATATGCATCATATAAAAATATATGCTCTTTTGAGTTATTACAGAAGCCAGGAATCCGATTATCGCCATTGAATGGCGCTATTACACATCCTAAAATGCAGTGAAATCCACGAGGGGTAAAGACAAATATGCAGCAGAAATCTGAAGTTGTCCCTTTTACCAGGGGAAAAATACACCATGTAAAACCAGTGTATCCTCACAGTCTGTGCATAAAACAACATGCTGTGGGAGGGAAGGGGAGGGAGAGCAGAAGTGTGTAGAAATCTGACTGGCTTCTACAGCTTAGTGCAGCACTAGCATTAAATTATATATATAAAAAAAAAAAAAACTTTCCACTTCGCAAGCATGGAACAATAAAATGTGCATTTTATGTGCAGGCAGCTAACACCGTGATATCCCGTCACTGGAAATCTGCGAGCTCACGCACTATTGACCAGTGGTTTGCGGAAATTTCGCATATACATCGAATGGAGGAGCTGGTAGCTCATACCCCGACTCAATCTGACATTGTGTCCAAAATCTGGTTTTACTGACTCTCTTTCCAATCTACACCACTCTTCCGTTTGCTCACTACCTGATGCAATATCTCTCTCTGCCCACTGCCTCTTAATTTTGGCCGCCCTTCGCGTTGAAACACATATAGCTATTCACCTGTTGCACTATTACATCTCATTCTGGGGTCTCGTCTGCTGGTGCGTGGGCCGCTGGGTATTGTCCTCGTCCGAAACCCCCTCCCCCTCTTTCCTGTTTTTACTCCGCCCCCTCCCCCCATGGTCCTTTGTATTTCATTTATTTTCCTGGTATTTAGTGTTGCGTACACCATGATTTCTGTATTTGACAATATACATTATGATATATTATAACTTGATATGACATGTATTGTTCTTTCTGGTTAGGCCGGCCAGGCCTATTGTTCTTTACAAACCTTCTGTGAATTTTATTGCATATTATGTTTTGTACCTTATATGCTGTATTTTCTTAATAAAGCTTTTTGAACTAGAAAAAATATGCATTTTCCCACTTTCCTTGTAGAAACCATATATTTAGTACCAGTTGCTGGATCAGTCCCCATAGTAGGAACCTTTAGGTTATTTATCTTAACACATAGAAGAAAGAATTGTTCCCTCGCTGCTGTTCTGACACTGCTCATCTCTGCTTCCTGGTACCAGGCGTCCACAATAAAGAACTGCCCACTTAATCACTTGAGGCAGTGGTTACTTGCCTTAACCAGTGATTGGCCAACTGGGCATTCATAGTCATTTCCTTTGTGTCAATATCAAGTACCAGAACTCAGCAGGGACCCCAACAGTGTCAGAATGACAGACTCAAACTGGGAAGGCGAGCAAAGCTTGTTCTATTTCTTTCAACATTTCTGCCCCTTTTATGTAAAGAAAAATTCTAGATAGGAAACTCCACTTTACCCTTACACAGTTTTATGGCTGTTTCAAAATTTAAAGTCCAGAACAAAATTTTACCCATTATAATACTGCATTCTTAAAGGTTTTTTTGTGGGAGATATAGAGCTTTTCTTATTTAAAATTCAAGTTAATACTAACAGACTTTGTAGATCCTATTTATGGGTACAGTCGTCTGGCAGTCAAACAAAGGTGGGAAACAGGCCTTGGTCCAATCCGATCTGATCAGTGGTCACCAGTTCTGTGATATATTCTCAAATTATCCTAAAGTCCAAATGCTCTTCACAACTATACGTTATTCATAGGGTGTATAAGTCACCAAATACCCTAGGTGTCATGTCAAAACTTTTGACTGCGTTGGAAATGTCCTTGGTTACAGGCATTCTGGCTCACTGTAGTTATTATATAGCTAGCTTATGATATTACCATATCAAGAAATCTTGTGATATCTGCTTTAGGGTATTTTGGTCGATGGATTACAATTTGAGGAACATGGGAAACTGGTAGTCTCTACAGCCAGAAAATGTATTTCCCGACATTGGATGTCTGAGGACCCTCCACCTACAATGGTATTTATATCCAGAGTTAAACTCCTACTGTGTTCTGAAAAAATATGTATATATGTTAAGATGGAAGGGGAAGATGTTCCCAATATAAAAAAAAAAAAAAAGATTTGGGGGCCATGATTAAATTCCTCTAGGCTGGCCTCTCCTGCCTTGGCCAAATCTGAGTTTCTACACTGGAGTTGAGTTGGAGTAGGTTATTTAATTGAACAACAGGATGTTCTGGACTATGTTACAAGGGCTGACGCTCCTTGAAGGCAACAGTATCATCGCACTTTATTGGTAGTGACTTAAGCTCTTAAATTGTAAGGGATCAACGAGAAATCAAGGTAAAGGATAGGGTATAGGGGGAAAAAGGGACATTTTGTTAGATTTGCGACTTGTTTGTGTGACATTCTTTGCTACGACCCTTTTTGATTTTTTAAAATCTTAACCATAAAAGTATCCAGTCAAAAAAAAAAAGCCTAGGCAGAAAAGGTCTAATAAAACCATGTAACCATATTTTCAAATGCAACCTGTGCTGTGAATACACTACCAAAAGAAAATGGAAAATTAAAAATTCTTTAGAAGATTATGAAATTTATCCAAAACATTGAGATGAAACCAATATTTTACATTGATATGGATTACATAACCATTTATAGAAGACGTTTTTACACACAGCATATATATATATATATATATATATATAATATATATTATATATATATTATATAGCTCTAACATTACTTTTCATCACAATACTACAAGCTTAAGCATACGGAGCAAAGAAGCAATTAGAACTATGAAGACAGACTTCAGATAACTTTAAAGTGATAGTTTGGCACACATCCTCAACACAAAGATGTTGAATTTGGTAGCATTAATCAAAGTTAGCAGTGTGGACAGCAGCTCACCTGGTCTCTTCATCATCCCAAGCGATCCTCATGCCTTTTCCACCGCCACCTGCTGAGGCCTTGATCATAACGGGGTAGCCTAACAGCAGGGAGCAATTAAACACAAGTTCAGGCTTTGATCATTTGGTCATATGAACATGACAGTTTGCCACATGCCCCATGTTACAGTAAACAATATTTTTTTTATTTAACTGTGACATGTCTGATCTAGTTCCAAACAAGCATGTTTTAATGAATATTAGCGATTTGTTGGATTTTACAGTAACAAAAATCAAAAGACATAATACAACTCAAAATCAGTAGGTTTCTCATTTTCATGAAGATATTTTAGACATTCCAGTCTACTCTTGGGGTACATAGCAGTCCCGCACAACATATGGCTCAGGAGCCCCATGAAAACATTTTTCTAGTGGCCCTCAAAGCAGACCCCTAGGAGCCAGTGCTTGTGCAAAGTCCACCCCGAAATGGGCTCAGGTAGCCTGGGGGGTATTCATTGGAGGTTTGGGGCATTTCCCATCCGATGATGTTCCTGGGACATTCCCAAGGGTTCTGGAGGATTTCCTGGATAGTATCAACCCCCAACCTCTTGCCAAGTTGTGCAGGTTTGGTATGTTATGCATTTTCTATTGGCAAGAATTTTAGAAATCCCTATACTGGCCTGGAGTGTGGGGCACTATGTCACATCACTCATGTGACCATGTAGATAATCACTGGCCTCAGAGGTCATGTGCTGTACATGAGAGCAGTGAACGCTGAAGCTAGCGATTAATGTGACCATGCAGCCAATGATGTATGTGAGATAGCAGCGTTCTCGTGGCAGCAGGGGAGGCAGTGCCTGTACAGAAATGGAAAATCCCTCTAAATGTATCACTGCTGCACTAATGGGGTAAATAACCATACAATAGAAACCTCATTGGGCTCAACAGAATAGTAATGTCCATCAGTCACACTCATCACCTGGGCTTCATTGCTTGGTGACTACCAATATGCCTTATTCTGGTGGTCACTAAGGGGTTACCTGTAACTATGGGGCTTTAATCTGATGCAATACCTTTTTACAGAGCTGCAGCTAAAGTGCAAAATGGATGTCCCATGTCAGATGTGGTAGATGCTCGACTGTCTAATGCTTGGAGTCGTAGTCCAGAAAGAAAAACTGCATACCCAGTCTGTTCACAAAAGTAAATGCCGTAAACGGACCAAACAACACTCAGACCCCTTTCAAAACATTACAGTGAACATGTAAATGCCCAAATTATTAAGCACAGAGGGGGACATGTATGAAAACGGTCTAGGTCTAAGACTTTCTGTGTTGCCCATAGCAACCAATCAGTGCCCTCCTTTCATTTTTCTAGAGCACTACATAAAATGAAAGGGGAGCTCTGATTGGTTGCTATGGGCAACAAAGAAAGTCTTAGACCTAGACAGTTTTCATACATGAGGCCCTGAATGTTTAGAAAACTATTCTGTAAAAGGAAAAAAAAAAAAAAACATTGTGGGGAAAAAACAAAACAAAAAATAACTCCTCAACAGCTGCTAATTATATTTTGGCTAGCTTGTTAGCAGCTGCTTACGGATACATACTGTATATCCTATTAACGAGACAATTTTAACTACCTGCAGCAAAACACAGAAACCAGGGTTATGCTCTTGTGAATTTTGTTGCAGTATCGGCACATTGAAAATGCTCTATTACCAAATTTACATGCTGCAGATTTGGTGATTCTCAGCAATGCAAGTTTCTGTGCAAAAAAAAAAGCCATAGCATGCATGAGGTTTTCAGACCTGATCCACCTGTATTGTACTGGAACTTGCTGTAGATTTTGCTTATGCGAACACACAGGTAAAACTCCACAGTGAATCTAGCTGTAAGCTTAAAGGGGTTTTGCCAGGACGTGCCTGATCTTCTAAGAAGCAAATGTAAACAAAGCCACGCTGAGCCGAGAGAGCGAGAGACACAACCAGAGCACAGAGCCATGCATAAGGGATCGTGTGAAATGTTCACTCAAATAATCAAACTACAACTAGTGGATTCTGTATACAAAAGACAACATATTTCTACCCGGTGCCTTGAAAGCTTCTTCAGCTCCCTTTCATCAGATAAGAAGTGTTCTCTGCGCAAGTCCGGCCAGCAGCTCTTGTCAGGTCGTATCTAATAGAAGCTTTTAAGTAACTAAGGGCAGGTAAGGCAGCCTGAAGCTCTCTCAGGCTGCAATTTTTTTATTCACATATATTTAGAAAAAGTGATTAAATACCCATTTTGGAGGATCCAACGTCAACATTATATCGTGGCAAAACTCCTTTAAGAATTTGTGCTACAGATTTTAACTGCTGTTTGTTACACAAAGTAGATACAATATTCGTTTTCCTAAGACTAATTCCTTGTTACCTGGTCACCCAGGTTCTCCAACATCTCCCTAGAAGTCAATCACAGTAAAGAACAATCCTACCTCTCACTATACAGAAACCTGCTTGACTAAAACGTAAGGCTAAATCCCCACAGCATCAGACAAAAAATGGCCGAAAGTCGACCGTTTTTTTCCCCCACGGCACGACCACGATTTTTGTCACTGTATTTACAAAAACCGTGGTCGTTCTCGTTTTTTTGCCGTCGGCCCATACAATTGATTGTATGGGGAGATGACGAAAGAACTCAAAACGCCGGCATATTATACAACATGTTGTATAGTACATTGGTGCCAGAAGACGAGAAGAGAAAAAACGACCTCTGTAGACTACAAGTCGTTTTTTTCTATTTAAGTCCATGAGCTGCCTGAAAGATCATATTTTCGGTGGTGTTAGAATCCTAAGGCCTTGTTCACACGGCTTAATTCTGGCACGGATTTCAGCCGTATTGCGCGCCGTACTGCGCTGCAGTACGGCTGAAATCCGTGCCAGGCATTACGGTAATCCACAGTTCTTATAGAGAACTATGGATTCCGTCTCTCCTCCCTGCTCGGCGAATACGCCGGGCAGGGAGAAAGTGACATGAATTATCCCGGCGGCATACGCGCCGTGGATAATGGCTGTCTATGGGGCCGGCGAGCTGCAGCCCCGTACACACGCCGTAATTGTGGGACGGATTTCGCCCGCAATTACGGCGTGTTTCAGCCGTGTGAACTTCGCCTAAAGCCGCTGAAAATACGATGGTTTTTCTGTGCAGTGGAGACATAGTCTAAGGTGTACACTAAAATCTGTAATAATGAATATTTACTCATCAGGGATTGTCAGATACCAAAGTCTTCACTTAAAACTACAGCCTTAAAAGGACTTTCACACCATACTGTTGTACAGAGCCACAGGCAGCTCGAGGCTCCCACATCCTGATTAGGCACAAGGCTACAGAGCTCTAAAAGGTTCGACTTTGTCAGTAAGAAAAATAATACAAACTCCTATGCTGCTGAAAAGACGCAACAAAGTGACGTCACCATCCAGGCCAGGGCTCTAGAGCCCGTTGAAGCACAAAGAGGTGATCAATAACCCGGGAAGCTTGTGTGCATAAGCAGGAGATAAGAACTACTCTAGCGCTGAAGGAAGGCATAATCAGAACAGCAATTTGGTAATAGTCTTTTTTTTATTAATATTATTTAGCTGTATTTACTTGCCTTTATTTGCCTACATGTTTAATCAGTGAAATGAGAATACACCTGTAAAAGTTAGCAAAGGATAATGGGAAGTGTAGTTCAGCTGATCCTGCACAAAACTACAGCAGTTAACAGGTTTCTTGTATCGGCAATGATTAAGAAAGGTTCTCTCTCGAAACGCGTCTGCCAGTAATGGATTTTATGTTTTTGTATTTCGTGGACATCATGTTTTAATTGAAATCTAATAAATGCTACAGTTTTAAGACAAAATATCATATCTTGGTGCTGGACTCCAATGAAAAAAACTTCAAGTAGTTAACAGGTCCCTAAGTCAGGGCAAACCATGCGCTCCCCTCACCGAACACATACTTTCCCCTACGTGACTGGAAAGTGCTATAGACTTGCTTTGCCTGATCAAAGAGGAAACTGTGCAGCCATACATTACACTCTCTATCCCCTTTTTACACTCCTCTCTCACTGCAAAAAAAGAAATGGGAAGTTACAGCTTGGGAAATATGCTGGCAGTAAGCAACCACTGGCCCCCTGGTATGCAGCAAAAACGTTTACACATTTTCCTACACTAGCAGGGATCCTGGAATTATCTCAATCACTAAGCTCTACCTCTTTGTTAACAACTTGACTGTCCCTGCCCACTAAGGATTCTGACAACCTCTACACTGCCCTAGAGCACCAAAGATCCTTGTAATAACCCCCCCCCCCCCTTGTGCCCTGACCACGGGTTTTGGGCCCATTCCCCTTTCTGGTCCCCCTAGTTCCCGGGTGCAAAAGAAAAATCCCTACACTGCCCCCCTCAAGGGAGTATAAATTACGTCCTCCCCCCCGGCTCCCAATACGAGTATTGTACCCCCCGGAGAAGTGTGACTGTCCCTTTTTCCCCCGGGTTGCGCGAAAATGGAAAATAAAAGTGAATGCTCCTCCATGCTTTAGAAGTAGGCTCAGGCCAGCACATACTTCTAAAACACTGTGTTTATTGCGGCACACACAGTACATACCACAATACGCTGTGTTAACATACTTTATGGTGCCCCCACGGCAGGGTTTTCGGCGGTTTGGGGGTTTTTCGGGCCGCCTGATAAAGGGCCCGAAAATGGCCAACTGTGCCTATGGAAACCCCGTTCAGCAGTCCCCAAAACACGGGTTTTTTTTCCGCCGGGGGTTTTGCCCCCGGCGGTCCAGCGGGAACACATTGTGAAGCACATCTCCCTTTGGGTTTTTTCGGATGGAATATGTGCTTCTGAATGGGCGGGGGAGGGGGAGGGTCTTTTTCGCTCACGCGGCCCCCCCCGGCCTGGGGACGGGTGCAAAAAAGGGGACAAAACCAGCCCGGAAAAACCTTTTGGATGCTTTCACATCCTCTGCAGCAGATGAGCATTCATAAAATCTAAAAATTGTAATGTAATGTGAATCAGATTTTAAAGGGAATCAATCACCAATAATTTTTTTACTAAATTAAAATTACATACTGATATTCTTTCTTTTGGGGTTTTTTAATTTTCTTATGGACTATGAAAAAGTCTTGCCGAGTGCTTTTAACCCCTTCCCGCCGGAGCCGTTTTGGCCTCTCTGACAGACCCAATTTTTGAAATCTGTCGTGTCACTTTTATGTGAAAATAACTTTTTGACACTTTAACCTACCCATGTGTTTAGAGATTGTTTTTCGTGCAATTGTGCTTTAGTAGTAAAAAAATTTTGGCCCAAAATGATTTTTTGTGAAAAAATAAAATTTTTGGGGGAAAAAAAATTTACAATTTCAAACTTCAAAAATTTCTGCATGTAAGACAGTGTTTTCCACTAAAATAGTTTTTAATAGCATCTACCATTGTCTGCTGTAGTTTGGATCTTTTTTTAATTTTTTTTTTTTTTTTTTTTAACGACATTAGGGGGCTTATAAATTTGTAGTATTTTCAAATTTTTCAAAAAAATTGAATAACATATTTTTGGGACCAGTCCGTTTAAGTGACTTTGATTGACTGTATGTTAGATCCCCCCAAAATTACCTCATTAAAAAAACTACACCCCTTAAAGTATTAAAAACCCGAATTTAGGAAGTTTTTAAAACCCTTTAGGTTTTTTCACAGGAAATTAAGCAAAGGGGAAAGTGAAATTTTGAAATTTCACTTTTTTTTGCAGATTTTAATTTTTTATACATTATTGACAAGAATGGAAAAATGTGATCAGGGAAAGCAAAATTAATTTGATTCCCAATTCTGCTTTTTCAGAGATATCCCATTTCCCCTAGTGTTTTTTGGGCTAAACCACAACCCCCCAGAATAGGAGGAGACCTATGGACTTGGGGCCTCTTTTCATTACAATTTATTTGGGCCTTTTAGGTTTGCGGACACCTAAGGTTTCAAAACTTAATAAATCCCCAAAAAGGACCTATTGGAAACTCCCCCCTTACGGAATATTCCAGAGGTTAGTGAGTAATCGACCACAGGGTTTAAAAATTTTTTTTTAGGTTCGGCTCGAAAAAAAAAAATAAAATTTTTTTTCCCAAAATCGAATTTTACTGAAAATGTTTTTTTTTTACAAGGAATTTGGGGAAAAAACCCCCCAAAATTGTGTTAACAATTTTTTTCCCAAGTTCGGCAATACCTTACATGTGGGTGTAAATGCTGTTTGGGGCTGGCAGGGGGTACAAGGGAGGGAGCGGGGGCCACAATTTTGGTGGGGCCATGTGCATCTGCAAACCCCCCAAAATTTCCCAGAACAGGTGAACCCCCCAGAAGTTTCCCCTATTTTGGATTTAAACCCCGGGCTCACTAAGGGTGTATTTGCTTTTGGGCCCCCAGGTTTTTCCGTGTTTTTTTTTGCATTGGGCCAGGAAAGGGGGGGGGAAAGCAGTTCCCCCATTGTTTTGGGTTTTCATTTTTACGTATTCCCCATACGGATAAATGACGGGAAAAATTTTTACATGGGGGTCGGTCAAAAACAATGATATCAATTTTATTAGTTTTTTTGTTTTATTTATTTTTTCACATTTGGGTTTTAAAAAGTTGCGTTTTTTGGGTTTTCCTATTTTTGACACCATGCTTTTTTAATTTTTTTATATGGGGCTGTTGGGCTTGTTTTTTCGAGAGGGGTTGATGTTTTTATTGGTACCCTTAGGGGGGCAGTGATCTTTGATACTTTTTATTTAAGGTTTTTTGAGGAAATTTTGTACAAAAAAACCCCCTTTTGGTAGTGTTTTTTTTTTTTTTTTTTTTTACAGCGGTACTGTGCGGTAAAATGACATGCTAGTTTTCTCAGCAGGTTGTAGATTAAACGAAACCAAATTTGTTATTTTTTAATGTTTTACTGTTTTACACTTAAACACACTTTTTTTTTGAAAAGGAAAAAACGTTTTTGCATCCGCAGTCTGAGAGCCATAAACTTTTTTTTTTTTTTGTTATGGAGCTGTTTGGGGGCTTTTTTTTCGGGTGAGTTGACGTTTTTTGGGAAACATTTTTGAGGGGCACAAGCTTTTTTATACTTTAAATCCATTTTTGGAAGGCAGGGTGAGAAAATACTGCAATCCTAGCAGTGTTTTTTATTTTTATTAGCGTTCCCCTTTCATTATCCGTGACAGTTCGTTTTACTCTGTGGGTTGAGACGTTACGGTGATACCCAAAAATTTTGTGTTTTTTATTTTAAAGCACAATTTTTTTTTTAAAAAAAAGTGTTTTTATTGTGTAAAAAATATTTATGCATCTATCTTCTAATAGCGAACTTTTTTTAAATTTTTTCCCTATACAGAGCTGTGTAAGGACTTTTTTTTTGGGGGGGATGAACGACGTTTTAATTGGGAAAATTTGGGTTTTATTGTTTTTGACGCTTTTTTTTTCCTTTTGTGCTTTAGGATGTACAAAATCGCAAATTTTGTGACTGTTTTTTGTTTTTTTTTACGGCGTTCGTGGGGAAAATTAACGTGACGATTTTAGGGGGGGGGGCGTACGCAGCGGCATCCCAAAAATGGGCTTTTTTTTTTTTTGATCTTTTTGGGGGGTTTTGGGGTTGTAAAGGGGAAAAAAGGGGGGGTACGGGTTTTTTTTTTATTTTTTTGTTTTTTTTACTTTTTTTAAATTTTATTTACTTTTTACATTTTTCATTTTCCCCGGGGGGGGGAATTTTGCAAAAAGGGAAACGGGGGGGAGGTTTTACCCCTCCCGTGGGGCCCGGGGGGGTTTTACCGGGTCGGGTGGGGGAAGGGGGGGCCAAATGGGGGGTTGGGGGGCAGTATTAAAACCGCACGGTCCCCATGCGCGATCTTTTGCGGCCCAGATCCGGCCTGGGGGAGCGGACGCAAGAAAACCGGGACCCCCCTTTGGGACCGTACCCTTTTCCCATAAACCAGGCAATTGGGGAACCCCACCCCCACATTGCCCTTGAGTCGGCAATGTCGGTTTAAAGGGGTTAATAGCATTTAGAGAAATGCTTTACTACTGGTTCATGCAAATGGGAGTCTGTGAAGAAGAGCAGATCTGCTGACTATTAAAAGAGAGGTTTTCTAGGTTTGCTCTGTGACCTGGGAAGTAATCACTGGGCAGAAAGGTGGAGAGGGTGAGTCATGCTAAAAATCCCATTTTTGAATGGTGGATCCTGTGTTTCTATTTCACAAATTGGGGTCAATTTCAGTGTAAGGGGCCCCTTTACACGGCAGTGGACCAAAAAAAACCGGGGGTTTTTCCCGGGCCCGGGATTTTTTCCTGTTTTCCCCGGCCCGGGGGGGGGGGCCCGCGATGGCGGAGAACAGCCCTCCCCCCTCCCTTTTGGGTGCAAAAAGGTTTCCCTCGGAAACCCGGAAGAAGAAAGTGCATGTTCAATGTTTTTGTCGCCGGTCCGCCCAAGCAAAAAACCGCCGGGCGGAAAAAACCCCTGCAAATGGGGGTGCTGCACGGGTTTTCCTTGGCAACAATTGTTTTCATTTTTTGGGCAGTTTTTTAAAGGGGGTCCCGTAAAAAACCCCCAAAAAACCCGGGTGAAAAAACCCGGCCCCCAAAAAACCCCCGCAGTGGGGACATGCCCCCAAACCCGCCTGTGTGGATAATGAGGAGTTTTTGCTAAGAAGTTTTCTCTTTGAAAGGAAAAATTTGACTTTTTTGGCCCAATGGCCAAAGACCCAAAAATTTCTTGGGCTTCGGATTTTTAAAAAAAGGCATAAAAAATTTTTCAAACATCGTATTTAATGTGAAAACATGAGTTAAACAGTAGGTCCTCGTCTGATGAGATATTCCCTTTAAGAAATGTTAAACGGAGAAAAAAAAAAAAATACACAGAACTCAGCCGGAAATGTAAAATATGCAGAGTAAGTCAATCTGTAGTATGTGAGATTTGTTGCATGTTTTATCGGTTATCTTCAAAATCCACTATTACATTTTTATTATTGTAGATTTTGCTGTAGATTCCTAAGTTTAAACGCAACCTCAGTTTGGGGCCCCTTGTTTTATTTATTTTTCCAAATTTTGGGCCCAAAGCCAAAAAATTTTCTTTTAAAGGGCCAAAATTTTGAGAAGGGGGAAATTTTAAAAAGGGTTTTCATCTATTTGCTCACCTGAAGCAGCACACTGCACTATTCCATGCAGCAACATTCAATAAAAAAAGGAAAGGATACGGTGTGGTGCTTTTTAGGTCTCATGTGGCAAATATCTCAATTCCCTTTAAAACCCAAACTTTTCGGGAGACCTTGAAAAAACCCGTCTACGAGCACACTTAGTATATATGAAGCGGGAAAAAAAACCCGTTTCTAAAAAAAAAGTTTGGGTTTGGGGGCCTGGACCCATTATTTTTCACATGGAAATTTGGGAAAAATGTATGTGAATTAACAAAGTGGGGTTTTAAATTTTCTACAAAAGAAATTGTATTTGCTTTAAAAAAAAAATAAAAAAAAAAAAAAACCAAAAAAAATAAAAAAAAAAAACAGTTACAGATGAAAGCTGCAGATTTGCTTGTTTAATATGAAATTATTGTGCATACAGTGAAGGAAATAATTATATTATCCCTTACTGATTGTTCATGTCTGTCAGGGGCCCAAATTACCCGT